>APFE030415634.1:2479-17101 GCA_000404065.3 Pinus taeda
ATATGTAGGAGTCTAAGGAGTCACAATATAACCCAGCTGACCTAACAATAATAATATAAAGCCACAAAAATAACAATAGAGGATTCTATGGGGCACAATAATAACAATATGGGGGCAATAGGGGCACAACAATATTAATAAGGGGTACAACTACAATAGTAATGGGGTAATCACTAGTATTATAGGGACCCAACAAAATATTGCGCGGAATAGTATGTGTATAGAGGTAATGATGTGGAGGTGTCGATACTTAGAGAAATGAACATCGCAATTTCCTTGAAATCAAAAACCTCGGAGATTCATGCACTGATTGCCTATCATTACAAATTTCTTCTCTCCCTCCTCTATCAACCATATCCCATTCATACTTAGAAATACGTGATGTATTACTAACCTACTCAAAGCCACTTATCCATATCACAGCGACAAAATATTGACCAGAACTTAGAGGATTGATGGCATATTATTTAGAACCTTCTTCTTTAAATTTATGGTCACTGTTTCTCCATTGTTTAATTAATTCTTGCATCCTTTTCCCAATTCAACACATTATTTTTTAGTAAAAACCTTAATGAATTCAACATTATACTACAACTGGGGTTCAGGATGCTTATGCATAGTCTAAAGGTTATATGATCGAAAGGAACCAACAATGACACCTTTGGCAATGCACATAGAAGGTGTAGGCATGTCCACATGATCTACAACCCATCCAGTCATATATGTATATGGAAGAATTATGGGGAATGCAACAATTTTATGTAAACTTAACCTCACCACATTTCCCAAAGGAATCTCATTAGAGGAAATTTTAGCGTAAAAGTGGCCTCCTAAGGAAAAATAATAAAATAGCAGCTAAAATAATAAAATAACAATTATGAATTTTGGAGGGAAAAGGAGAAAACTACGTTTTTTAATTCTATTTTTAGTTTATCTCCTTATAGGTTTACTCAAATTTAAAGTGTAGACACTTTTTGGATGCATAATTAAATCCCACATCCAATGAGTACCCATTATGCATACTTTCTAGAAGACTCACATTCATAAAAATTGGAGATACATTAAAAAAGTGTGTTTAACACGTTTTTTTAATGTATCTGCAATTTTTGTAAATGTGGGTCTTCTCAAAAGTATACATAATGGGTACTTGTTGGATGTGGAATTTAATTTTTCTTCCAACAAGTGTCTACACATGAAATTTGAGTAAATTTATAAGGAGATATGCTAAAAATACAATTTAACAAAAAAAAAATCTTATTTTCCCTCCAAAATATTTACATATGCCTCTTTTTAAATTTAATGGAAGTTTGATTGGTTTACATATTATGACATATAAATTACATGAAAAAATTCATGGGCACTTTTACACTCAATTTCCTCTAATGCAGGGATGGAATGACTTGGCTCTATTTCTTCTGAGCTTCCCTCCACATCCTCATTGAGCAACCTATACATGCCATACCAGGAGCAGATACCCACATCTATCCTTGTAATAAAAGTATCAGAGAACATGTTGATAATTTTAAAGACCAACCATCATTTCATATTGTTTAAGAGTAAATGCAATTTAACACACACAGAAATTGAACAACATGTAAGGATATGACATGATCACACATGGATTCATTGAATTAAATCCTGAAAATATTGATATTTACCCAGAGAGGTGATGTTTGTTAATCATATGTTTAGGTTTTAATTCATGCTTATTATCTATTAATATTCTCATTAACTTTAATTGTGGATTAATGGCAATGCTTTTGTGACATCAGAGACCTGGAAGCAGCTTTAAAGTCTTTTGAGTGTGAGCTCTCAGATTTAGTTAAAACATATCAATGTGAAGAAGATCAAGAAAAGAAAGTGTAATAATTGCAAATAATTCTCAATATACAAGAGGCATAGCTTAAAGACTTATAGAAACAAGTTGTCAAGCAAAATAAAGAATCCGAAGAAAAGGATAAAAGGTATTAGAGTAAAATAGATGAATATAAAGCAAATGTTGATAGTGTTTTTCGACAATGCATAATAGGAAATATTAAACCAGAAAAAATTAAGTTATTTGAAATAAAGGTTATTGTCTACAGACCAAACAAGCTCAACTATGGCTACTCATGATTATGCATCAATAGACAAAGGCGGAGAAAGAGAGTCACATTGGTAGCCTCTTTTCCACGTGTAAGAGTTGCAAGCACAAATGATAACTAGAAAAGTTACATATTTTCATTAAATTAATATTTTTGTAAATTTCCAATTACAATTTGAGCATGGTCATGATAACACTTAGACTTCCAATGCCATATTAATTATATAAAATGTTTCTACATTTGTTAAAAAATGTAATGTTTCCAGTTTTCTCATGTTTTCACGAACAATTTTATAGGGAGGAATTGAGGTTGGGAATCACATATGGAAAAATAAATAAACCCTGTAACAACATCATGTTGCTAGGAAATTCAATCTCACATAAACCTACAACAACATCCTATCGCTAGCAAATTCAACATTAATACTATCCTCAACTTAAATTCTAACTAAAATAAAACAAAATCAGGGGAAAAATAAAAGTAAAAAGTGCTCACATAATTACAAATTTGTAAACTTGAATACTATATAGTTGTAACGTATATTGTGTAAGCGTGAAGGATGGAACCATAACCTACCTGATATAGATACTACATGCTTTTCCCTTGCCTCTGAGAAGAGATTATTTGTGTATTCCTTAGCCTAACAACTAGGCCATGAGGACTGCTCACTATGCTAATAAGATCCTCAATGTTAGATTCCACCACACAATTTGGAGACGAAATCATGAACATGTTGCAACTAGGAAAACAAGGACAACATAGCTTGGAGAAGAATGATAACTGTGGAGAGATCTTTGCAAAAATTCTTACATAATGAGCCCCTTCAAGAATTAACTGAATATGAATTTGCAATGCATGTGTTAAATAGCATGATAAAAACCTAGCCAATGCAGTTATTAAAAAAATAGATAGAACTTGTGGTTACAATTGATACACTACTTTTTACTAACTACTCATATATAACAACAACAATTAAACTTTGGAACGGGTGTTAAAATGTGGGCATGTTCCATATGCCACCAATTTTAATATAAAACATATATAGATGGCATGTATTGCTATTTCAAATCAAACATGCAACGAAATCATACAATATTGTCTATCAATAGAACTCTAGATCATTTGAAATTCCTAGATTAAATCCATAAATAATGTGTGTCTTGGAAGAAATAAATCAAGTAACATGTCTGAAATGAATTATTAATTTGATCATGGTGCACTGTTAATTACTGACATGTACTAGAATATACCAACACAAAACTAACAAAACATGAAACACTAACAAAAATACCATTAATCATAATGGTATATAATAAAATTACATTGTCATAATGAACAAGATAACCCAGCATGTGTGATATGCCTTTTCAAATACAAAAACCTTAGATATATTTTTATTCTTTGACTATTGTTTAGCAACCTTAGTTTTTCCTCTCACACAAATATCAGTCATCTAACTGTCCATAGGCTAAATATTTTTCTTCTCATGCCTTTGGAAAACTGCAAATGCCTCTTCTTCTTTTACCTCTACAACCTCATCGATAATTGACTACAAAGGTTGGCCCAATTCGGTACCCTGTATAATAGACCAGGTTCCAATTATTGAATCATCCTATCCAAAAGAGCAAATACTTTGAAATCCTTTCAAATAGAATTTACAAGTAATTTCATGGACACTGTTACTTCACTACCAGTTAAAGTGAAAGCCTAATATCCTTAAGCCTTTTTTATTGTAGCTTGAAATTAATCATCTAATATTAGTCAACCTATGTCAATATAAAAGGATGGCAACACAATCTTCGAATATATCCCCATTTTGCTTTGAATTCTATGATAATTCTATTAGCTTTAAGGACTACAACATTCTTTTGGTCCATGGATTTCTTCCTTTCTTTAACTAATAGAACTAATATAATATAGTCTACTTTGCTAAGAAAATCAAATAATTAATAGCTTCTCTGTCAAATGAATTTAGCAATTCATCTATCAGGGCATGCATATCAATGTTTTGTATGTGGGTATGACGAATTTGAGCTAACATATTAATGAAAACCTAATTCTGGTGTTCAATAGCCATTATAAACCCATAAACTATATTGGTTACTATTAATATACGATAGTAAAGCCTTGAAAAACTTACTTGTTTCATGCCATCATCTTCCTATGGAAGCACAATTATGGGTTGTGTTCACTACATCTTAATTATAAAAATGTTCCTTCCAACTCCATTTCCCCAAACCTCTTTGATTTACCCCAATGCATGTTGGGCGCCCACTGCCACGAGGATTTAAAATGGAGTTGCAATCTGATGACATCCAACAGTCGAGATCTATTTGATCCATTGGCCCAACAAGATATCACCCCCCAACTGACACTAGCTCTAAAACAAACTTGCATTGGTATTGAAATCCAATGCCCCTGGTTAATTGAAATCAATGGCACTCACCCATAATATATATATATATATATATATATATATATATAAATATATGTATATGTATATGTATATGTATATGTATATGTATTGTTATGTAATGTATATGTATATGTATATGTATATGTATAGTATATGTAATATGTATATATGTATATGTATATATGTGTATAATATATAAAACACATATATACATATACATATAAACATATATAACATATATACATATACAGATATATATTTATATATATAATATATATATATATATATAATATATAATATATATATATATATATATATAATTTTGGTGCCTATACCTCACCTTGTGTGTGTCCCCACCGATTTGATGATGGTGATTGCCATCAAAATCAACGACTCATAATGATTGTGTTCCCCCCAAAGCCTCATGACGTCAACAAGTAGGGAGAGGGGGTTCCGCACTTCCGATTCCACCACATAGTTCCACCCCCTCAATCTAATGGCAGACATTTTTGTTGGGTAATTTAATTCTAAGCAGTAGATTAATTATAGAAAAAGAAAACAAATAGTTTACACTATGGAAAACTCTCAAATTTTAATCTATGGAAAATAAATAAATTGTATTCTATCAAAACTTCAAAATTATAATCTAATGAAAGTTATGACAATTTTATCATATGAAAGTAATTGAATTCTATTCTATGAAAGGAAAAGGAAGTTTACCCTATGAATTTTGATATATGAAAAGTAAAGGCACTCTATGCTATAAGAGACATTTCATTTTCTGATTTATGAAATATAAAGACACATTATGATTATCTACAAGAAATCGACAAAGTCTCAAAGTGGTTAAACTATTAAAAAAAATGGAATCGGTTATGCGTGTATGCAAAACTCAAAATTCATTCACTTTTGGAAACATGAGATGATTATGATGCTATGTAAGAAATCCTAACATATTTATAAATCTGAGACTAGAAACGATTGCAAAAAATAATAAAAATAAATAAATAAATAAATTGATAACAAATATGATAGGTAAATGTTTTGGCGATTTTTGAACTTTATTAAAGTGCTTTATATTTGCAAAAGCAACTAAGGAAAATGAGAAAAAATATACATAATGAAATGGAAAAAAACAAAGAATGATAAATAGAAAGAAATTACTAGATTACACTTCTCATGTGCAACAGGGGGCCCTCCTGCTTGAACGCGAGATCTAAAAATGATCAGAAAAATTGATTATTAGGCATGCACTCCTCTCTTTGAATCGTGTAGAAACAATAGGAAGAATTTTATTAAATTAGAATAGTACGTACATGATAAAAAAATTCCAGTATTAAACAAAGAAAAGATAATGATAATGGATATTGTCTTTGCTTCTCAGCGAATAATATATATAGTGTCTTTTAAAATAACAACTTGGCAAACTAACCTGAGTAGTGAATGAAAACTAAGTCTTATATTTTTATTGAAATCCTGATTTCTATTATTCACTATCAAGGAAGAAAATCATAGAAATATTTTATATAAGACCAATCATCATTTAGTTGAATTTTCGTTCCTTGAATATTTATCATGATTGATATTTTAATCTGCTGCCAAGTAGTTTGAAATTCTAGTTCATGTGCCATATGATAGTTGACTGAATGTTTGACATTTCTATTATGATCAATCAATAACTTTTGCTTGCACTGAGTAGGTGGAATACCATGTAGGAGTGATTTGGCATCTATCCATATGATCGAATTGATATGTCTTCCATGGAGTCTACCTCAACCTTGGATTCAACTACAGAATATTGTCAAGGCTGCAAAATGTGTTAATTTCTGTACGTATTCAAATTGAGCCAAATCTATAAAGTAAAACATGTAGAACTAGGAAAATATTGGACTTTTACCACAATGTATCTTATGGTTGAGTATTCATGGATCAGTAGTAGGATAATGTAAAGATGAGTGAATTATGAGGGTTTTGTGGGAAATAAGTGAAAAACTAAGTAACAAGATGTAAAAAAGGTTGTTATTTCTTCGGCCCAACATTCCCCCATGCTTAGGGTGTTGTATGTCTACATGCATGTTGGTAGTAAAATTTCAAAATTGTGCCAAGATTGAGCTTTAGAGAACAATTTCAAAGGCTTGGATCGGGATATCTAAGTTACTGTTAAAACCTTTCTTCTTCATAGCAACTAACCATCTGGGCTTTTTCATTAACATCTTTGATTTTAACCCCTTAATTTTATGCTAAAGTGTTATGTTGATATTCTTAAGCTTTCATTTCGTATGATGCTAGTAATACATGTGTTTAAGCATTCTATCATTTTTTTCCTTAAGCATCTCATTTTCTCATTTTATATGCCTTTCCAGAGCTTCTAGTTCAACTATTTCTTCTTTCAATGCATTGATAGTGTCTTGTTCCACAAAGAAGTGAACACTATCATTATGTACAAGAATATTATGTACTAGAAGGCCATTATTGAAAGTATACTCAAAGAGAGGAGAAATTTCCTTTACCTTTTCTTTATGCACATCCTTCTCGAAGGCACAAAATAGTCATATGCTTGTTATTGAATTTCATTAATCTCTATACTTTTCACTTCATGTACTAATGATGACTTTGACTCCTGGACCTTTATAACCTTATATGTTTCAAATGAAACCAAAATATTTCCTTTCATTATACTCCTGGTAATGCTTTTGTGTTTATTTTCATTTTTTGGTTCTTTTCCTATTGCTAAATTTTCATTTTGACACTATTGTTTTAGGTTCATGTAAAACAATGATACTTGGCTTTTTCCCTCTTTGACTTTTCTTCATTGCTTTGGCCACTTCTGGTGCATTCTTCTTTTGTGCTTCCTCATTTTTCTTTTTCTTGTGTCTCCCTTTTAATGATTCTTTGTAACAGCCCTTGTGAAAAGTTCATGTAATAAAAGTTATTAAAGGAGAAATAAGACCACAGTTAAGGAACACTTATTCCAAGCTAAATGTTGGGCAAAGATATCCTATTAGTCATCAATCGATGTGTTTTGGCTAAGGAGATTTGCAAAGGCTAAGGCAAAGGCATTTTGGCACATTTATTTATGAAAATAGAGGAATTTAGGAGAAAACTAAGGTCAAAGATCATAGGTTGCATGTGAGGGAGAAAATGAAGGAAAATAATGGAAAATGAATAAAATGGAGGCATCATTAATAAAAAGGCTTCTGAGGATTAGTTGGTAACCTTTTGTCAGTTCAAGTTTTGGAGTTCTCTCATTATTCTCACTCTCTCTCACTCTTGGTCACTTAGATTTTTCTTGGAGCACTCTAGCTTTGGATCAAGGAAGGAAAAGAAAGCAAATGGAAAGGAAGGAACGCGAGGATCAAGGAAGGAAGAATAGGATCAAACAGCTTCATCAGGAATACTTGTAAGTGACATATTTCATGTGTGGTTCCTCACTATTTTTTACATGCATGGCTTTTCATGTTGGTGTATGGTTCTCTTACTTTCGGTGGAATGGTTTTGTCGGGTTATGATAGTGGTTTTGATCCTAGACATGCCTTTTTCCAAATGCCGTCGTATGTTGGGATGTTTATCTTAGTTTTAAGCTTTGGTTTATCAGATGGATTTTAGAATCCAGAGTGGAGGTAATCTCAAGGTTCATTCCCAAAGGCTTAGGAATCCCTTAACCTATTTTGGCAGGATACGTAGTAAAGCTTGAGGGAGAAGTCTCAGTTTAAGGCCTAGTGATCCAGGTTTCGATTGTGGTAAATCCTGAGAAACTGGTCTTGGTTTAGGGCCTACTGATCCAGGATTGGATTGCGGTAAAGCCTGAGAAACAAGGAGATGAAAAATTCCTCAAGGAAAGTGATGGATTCTGGATGGCATTCCAAGTTTAGTGTGGTTGTGATTTGAGCATCGATTTTGGTGTGATCACGGTTTCGTGAGGGTAGAGGTTTTTTAACCTTTGGATTCCCTTGGTTGTTTTTGGATTGGTTTATCCATGAGATCCCACATTCATGCTTGGAATATGGCACAGGGGTAAATGGCTGAAATATATATTTGCTTCACCCATGTCTATGGTCGGATGGTACGTGGAAGTCCCGAACCTGATCGAATTTGCATATGATTAATGAAAGCTAAGTTCTCTTGATTTTTCACTTATTTATATGTGGATTAAATGGTTGTTATATCTATTTTATTTACATGTTTTTATGTTGTTTATAATCTTGGTTAATTGACTGGTTCATGTCATGGTTATCTCATGTATTTACTTGTAATTATTAAATTGATGGATGCAAGACCTAATTGATGTTATAATAGTTCAATGGAGAAGGTGATGATCCTTCTTGTCATGTTTCATAAGTTTTTTCCATCATTCATGCTTTGTCTTGTATCCTAGACCTGTAGATTGCATTGATGCCAAGAGTTTGACAGAATGTCAGTCCCAGTTGGGGATGGTCAGGCCTAGTCTCGAGGTTGATTTTTGGTTTATTAGTCTTTCCATTGTGTCTTTGATGGATTCTAAAAGTTATAACAAGTTTGATGATTATGTTATACATGTTTCACACTAATTTTATGATATTGTAGATGAGATATCCTCCCTGAATTATTCTAAGGTACGTTGGTTTATTGTGATTTTGTTTAGCTGACACAGTATTCCTTGAAATAAAGAGATCAAATGGCTAGCAAGATGATAGACTATAAAGATTCTCCCTATGAATTGAATGAGCAATGTGGTGTTGGGATCTCTTAGTGTTTGGAAGATACATTGAGAAGCTTGAAGGAAGAAATAAGGAGTTGTAAGGCAGACAATGAAAAAATTATGCAGGCATAAGAGAAACAAGTAGAAGTCAATGCAATACTACTTCAGAGTTTGTAAAAATTGCAGTGACAAGGACCACGTTGGATCAATCATGAGAAGGAGGACAAAACTAATGGGGCATATGGCAGTAGGTCTTACAATGGTCACAGGTCAGACAAAGATGACATGATCAAAGATGGTAGGTTTTTGGACACTCTGGATAAGGGAGGTGATGGACATATGTATTATTCTAGTTTGGGTTTGGATAGGCATCATGATCGTCATTGTTATCATCCTTACAGGAGGAGTGATAAGGGATACTTTCTGGATGAGTTTAAGAAATAAAATCCACCTACCTTTGATGGAGAGATGAAGAAATCACAAGATGTAGAGGCATGGTTGCTAGGTATGAGGAAATTATTCAGATTGCATGACTATTCAAATATTTGGTGGGAATATGTGAAGAATGTTAAAGGTATACCTGAGGATGGTTTGACTTGGAATGAGTTTGAGAGGATCTTCAAGGATAATTATTTGTCGAAAATATACTTTGATGATAGAGCTAAGGAGTTTTATGAGTTGCGGATGGGTTCCATGACAGATGCTGAGTATGCTAACAGGTTCTTGGAGCTATTGAGATATGTGTCTTACCTCAAGGAAGAGAACTCCAAGGTTCATAGATTCATAAGTGAACTTCCAGTAGCATACAAAGACCGGATTGAGTTTGATGAGCATAGATCATTGTAGGAGGCCATCTGAAAGTTGAAACATTGTTATGATCAGTCGAAGCGCAAAGTTGAGCCTAAGCATGACTTGAAAAGAAATGAGAAAGCTAAAGGAAAATGGCCACCAAAGCAAGGAAGACCTCAAGATGAAAGCAAGAAGAAAATGTAGTTCCTTACAAGAGGTTTGTTACAATTGAGAAAGGACATGGAGAGCAGTAGGCTAGAGGAAGTGGTAGGGAACCATTACAGTGTTGGATATGTGGTCAGGATCATCATAAGAGGGATTTCCTGCAGTATCAGAGTGGTGGTAGACCCCAGATCTATAGTGACCAAGAGGTGCATACTGTTGGTGACATTGGACATAGAATTCCTCGTATCTATGCACATGTGGACAACAGGCAGGCAAATCATTAGGCATCTATCATCAAGAAAGATGGTAAGCTTTGTGATCAAGTTGTTTCTATTTTGATTGATCTTGGATCTAACTATAGTTATATTAATCTTGACCCAGTGATAAGTGTGGTTTGAGAAAAGAAGTGCATGCATAATCTTGGTTAGTGCAGTTGGCTATAGGTACAAAGAAGAGAGTTGATCATTTGGTGAGAGCTTGTGCATTTGAGTTAAATGGTGTACCTACAAAATCACATTTGAATGTACTTCCATTGGGTTCATAGAGTATGCTCTTGGGTATGGATTAATTGTACCTTCACAGGACCAAAGTGGATTGCTTCAACAAGGCCATTGAGTGTGTGGATGATAGTGGGCAAAAGAGAACTTTGTAGGGGAAGAATAAGCATACATCAGTGAGGATGGTTAATGCTATGCAGGCTAAGCGTAGTTGGAGAAAAGGTTGTGTGATGTTTACAGTGCACATTTCTAGTGACAAAGGTAAGGAAGTTAGGGATGAAAATGTTTTGAGCAGATACCCAATTCTAAAATAGTTTCAAGATGTATTTCTTGAGGAAATTAAGAAGATTCCACCTCATAGGGAGGTATACTTTTCTATTGAGTTGGTGATAGGGGAAGCTCTAGCATAAAAAGAACCATACCAGATGAGCACACTAGATTTGGTAGAGTTGAATTTACAGTTAAAGGAGATCCTTGAAAAGGGATACATTAGGCCAAATATATCACATTGGGGTGCACCGACATTGTTTGTAAAGAAGAAAGATGGTACTCTCATATTGTACATTGACTACATGTAGGTGAACAAGGTAACAATCAAGAATAGGTACCAATTACCAAGGATTGATTATTTGTTTGATCATTTGAAGGGAGCAGCAGTGTTCTCTAAGATCAACTTGAGATTGGGATACCATCAGGTACGCATCAAGGAAGAGGATATATTCAAGACTACATTCAGGACCAAGTGTGTGCATTATGAGTTTTTTGTAGTTCCATTTGGTTAGGCTAATGCTCGAGCTAGATTTATGTTCTTGATGAATAGTGTATTGCATCTGTATTTGGATAAGTTTGTTATTGTGCTCATTGATGACATATTGGTATATTCTAAAAGTGAGGAAGAACATGTCGAGCATTTAGCAATAGTGTTGAGATGGCTAAGAGAGCATTAGTTGTATGCTAAGCTTAGAAGAAGTAGCTTCTTTTAGACATGGGTGCATTACTTGGGACATGTTGTTTCCAAGGAAGGAATAGCAGTAGATCTAGAAAATATAAGGGCCATCATGGAGTGGGAAGCTCCTAAGAATGTGGATGAGGAGAGATCATTCATGGGATTGACTGGCTACTACAAGAGGTTCATTAGGAACTTCTCACGCATTGCATATCCTATCTCATCATTGCAGAGGAAAGGTAAGAAGTTTGAATGGACAAAATAATGTGTAGCTATTTTTTAGTAGCTCAAATAATTGTTGACACATGCACCTGTGTTAAATATTGTAGATCCAGACAAGGAGTTTGCAGTGTGTACAGATGCTTGCAATAGAGGACTTGGTGGAGTTCTCATGCAAGAAGGACAGTAGTGTTCTATGAGTCACATAAACTAAATGAGCATGAGCAGAACAATCCGACTAATGATCTTGAGCTAGCAATGATCATACATGCATTAAAGATGTGGAGGCACTATCTTCTTGGCATGATATTTGTACTAATGAGCGACCATAATGGGTTGAGGTATTTGTTTGACCAGCTGAGTCTAAATGCCAAAAAAGCTAGATGGTTGTTCACCCTCAATGAGTTCGACTTCGAGATCAGATACATCAAAGGGAAGGAGAATCGGGTTGCAAATTCTCTTAGAAGGAAGGTACAGGTAAACCATATAGCAGTTATGATCTCTTATGGGATAGAGTTAGAGGATAGGACCTTGCAGGTAGGACAACAAGATGACAAGTACATGGAGATCATGCATAGGTTACAATAGATTACAGGTGTAGTTGCAAGTACAGCCACAGGTTTAGGTACAGGTACAAGTATAGGTGTAGGTATAGGTACAGGTGACTAGGATGCAGACTATCATCTCAGAGCGAATGGTTTGGTGAGATTCAAGGACAAGATCTGTATGTTGAATTCTAGTGATCTCAAGAATCTTATCTTGAGGGAGTTTCACACCAAGCCATACTCAGTTCACCCTGGATATCAGAAGAGATTGACAGTGATGAAGAAGTTATACTATTAGTCAAATCTAAAGAAGGAAGTGGCAGAGTTTGTGCCTAGATGTTTATATTTCCAGCAAGTAAAGGCAGAATGTAAGCATCCAGGTTGTTTGCTACAACCTATAATGATTATTAAATGGAAATGGGAGGTCATTTCCATGGATTTCATTATAGGTATTCTAAGGATAGTGAGACAACATGATTCTATTATGGTTGTGGTCGAATGGTTGAGCAAGGTAGCTCACTTCATTCCAGTGATGACAACATATTTAGCTAGTGAGGTAGCATGAGTTTTCATCAAAGAGAGAGTGAGATTACATGGTGTTCTGAGAGAGAGAGAGCCTATAGTGATTCTGAAATGGAAATGGGAGGCCATTTCCATGGATTTCATTACAAGTATTCTGAGGATAGTGAGACAACATGATTCTATTATGGTCATGGTCAAATGGTTGAGCAAGGTAGCTCACTTCATTCTAGTGAAGGCCACATATTTAGCCAGTGAGGTAGCACAAGTTTTCATCAAAGGGAGTGAGATTACATGGCATTATGAAGAATATTGTGTCGAACAGGGATGAAAAATTCACTTCCAGGTTTTGGAAGGAGTTATTTGCAGGTTTGGGTATAGAGTTGGCCTTTAGTATATATTATCATAGACAGACAGATGGATAAATAGAGAGGGTCAATAGGATCTTGCAGGATATGCAAAGGATGTATGTGATGCACCAACAGAGGAGATGGGAGGAGTATATTCCATTGGTTGAGTCCATATACAACAATGGTTATCAAGAGCCATTGAGGATGAGTCCTTTTGAGGCATTGTATGGACAGAGTTGTAATACTCCTATAAGATGGAGTCATCCAGTGAACAAGGTACTTACTGGATTGGATATGTTGGCAGACATTAAACAAGAAATGTATGTTATAAATAAGAATCTAAAGGTAGCATAGGATAGACAAAAGAGTTATGCATAGCAACACAGGGTATTCAAGGATTTTTAGGTTGGGGAGCATGTGTATTTATGCATCAATCCCAAGAATATTTCTTTGAGGATAGGATCATGTGCCAAGCTGGCAACATGGTATTGCAGGGCTTTTGAAATCCTTGGTAGGATTAGACCAGTGGTCTATCGACTTGCACTCCCTCCAACAATAAAATTCCATGATGTTTTCCATATTTCATTACTTAAGACATTATTGTAGCAGCTGCAACACCCTCCAAAATTTTGTATTGCATCTAAATTTTGGATCCTTCCTTGGTTTTTCCTTTGGTGGTTGCAAACACTCGAGCTCACCCCATGAGCTCTTGTGAAGTTTTTTCACCTTTTTGGTTGTTTGACCAACACTCATCTTTCGACATGTTGATCTATTTGTCATGCTTGTGATCTAGTTTTAGTGAGTTTGAATTTTTTTCTGTGTGTTTGGGTTATCTTCGATATGAGAACACCCATCACACTCACACACAGAGTTGTAAGAACTGTCACACAAGTTTCTTCACGGTTGTCCAAAGATCTATCACAAGTGTCGCGCTTTTCACTCTCAACTCCAAGACAATCTCACTGAGGGCATGTTTTGTCTTGTTTTCATGGTGGTCTATGTTGTCTCGTCGTAAAGTATGCTAAGTGTATGATCACAATGTCAATTTTCACAAGTTCACTTACTTTCGACACTTAGCCATTTTTCTTAAAATCATCCTGACCCGATGCCTTGTCTATACGAGGACGGTCCCAGAATAGAAGCAAAAATAAGTCATCGAGTGGGAGATCTAAATCTAGAGGGAGATCTAAATCTCCAGGAAAACCTACAAAGGTGGTGTACTGGAAATGCGGAAAGGAAGGGCACTTCAGAAGGGAGTGTAAATCTAAGGCTCCTGATAAAGGAAAGGCGTCTGATGATGCTCCTTCTGTAGAGGCGAAAGCCACCTCAGATTAAGGTGGGGATGTGTACTTGGCTTCTTCAAGTACACATGTAGATCATGAGGCATGGTTGATTGACTCAGGTGCATCCTTTC
>APFE030415634.1:20224-36790 GCA_000404065.3 Pinus taeda
GGCAGCGCCCCGAGAAATTTTTTTTTTTGGACCCTATATTAGGTTGGGCGAACCTACCTATGGTTTTTTTTCGGTCCATGGTTTTGGACGCGATGGTTTTCGGTCCATGGTATTGGATGCTTCGGCATGTATAAATATGTATTGTAACATTGAAAGGAATATAATGAAAAATCAAGCTGGTAGTCTCGATTTTGAGATCCAGTGAGAAATCTCTATGTATATGTGTTATGCTCTCGCATTTTTATTTTTCCTGTGATTTAGAATTCGTATGCAGGTAATTTCTGTACGGGGTTAAAACCTACACCTAGGAGAAAAATACACCTGAGGAATCACATGCAAAGGAGGCAGAAGAAGAAAATCTGACTGTTCATGATGAGAAGATGTCAGAAAGTACTGAACAGGAACAATCCGTTCCTAACCAGAAGAACCAGAAGAAAGTCCGGAGGAAATAAGGGCAGAAAAAGAAGTCGCCCAAGAAATAACATAACCAATTAGGGTTCTTGTCCCAGAACAGCCAGAGCAGAATAGTGAAGAAACACCCCAAGAAGAAAATCGAGAAACTAGCCACAGTCCAGACCACAGTAAACAGCCTACTATTCCTTTTGAGGAAATGTCAGAAATAAGGGAATTGTGAAAGGAACAATAGAGATTATTGAACATAATAGTCCAGCTCCACCAGCAGATTAGGATTCTAAAGGCAAGGAAAAGGGTAAAAGGGACTTCAGGAAGGAAAAATCTAGCCACTCCAGCAAAACCCCTTAAGGGCAAGGGGCGGAGGACCAGAATCCATCCTGTTGTTCAAAACCCCGTCAAAAGCCAAGCTGCTGTTCCAAATGATGCTGAGAAACAGACTGCTGTTCCAATTGAAAAGGAACAACGATGGATTGATGTTCGTGTTAAAATAGAAATGGATGAAATGTTGACCCGTGATAAGGAAATTCAGATGGAGGCACCACTTTCGGGAGTAATAAGGGTTTTGAACTCAAAGCAACACAATAGGAAAGTTCAGGTAAAGCTCCCGGCCTCCACTGCTGCATGGAAAAGGGATCCAAAAATAGTAACCCTAGAAAAGGGTTTGAAGCAAGCTCAGCAAGAAGCAGAAAAACTTAGAGAGCAAAAGGTCCCCCGAGAAAAATATGAAGAGCTATAGTAGTAACTAAGGAACGTCAATCTATCCGAAAGCCAGGCCTTTGAAGGGTGGCGAAAGGAACAAGAGAAAGTTGCAAAGGTAACCCGTAGGTTAGATGTAGTTATCAAACAAATGGATACCTTGTGTTCTTTATACAATGACGTCCTAGCATGTAGAGCCCCTGCTAAGAACTATGCCTTGTTTTGAATGGAAAGATATTTGCAATTGAAAATAAAGGCTGTTAAAGTAGGTTCTCCCATACAAATTAACTCCATAAATGATTTCATAAACTGATGTAAGCACTACGGGGTAAAAGTTCAGAGACTACTGTGTGAATTTTATTTACATAACCTTGTACTAGAACAGGAGACCGAGCTGAACCCTGGCCCTTTTCTTGGGGACATTCAATTACAGGCATTTATTACATTTGCAGTTAATCAAATTAAATGGCTCAAAGCCTATAATTCTTTTCAAAGACAAGAAAAAAGATTAGATTTATGGATAAGAGCTGAGCCTAGGGATCTAGCATAGTTATGGAGGAAACATAGAAACCTCATGAAGACTCTAGGAGTGATTGAAGTATTAGGACCCATGCATGAGACAATCATTCGGCAGGGATTAGAATACTTTTCCTCTATCAAAGACCCTGCCATTGATGCAACTAAATTCTGATATTGAATATCTAACCGAATATCCGTCTCAGAGAACCATTTATGTATGAGAATTTTAAACTAGCTGCCAACCGTTTTCCCCTCTATGGCGATATTGTTTTGAGGGCAGGGCCATCCTGGTTAGGATATAGGTTCTGGAGTCCAATTATTTGGCATCCTGCACCTGGATACCAAGCCCTGTGTGGGATGCCTGAGAGTCAGACAGGCCATTTCTTTGACTACCTAGTTACGCATCATCGCTGTAGGCCTTCACATGAGGTTCCATTTCTAGCCTACTCACTCACTGCCTTACATGTCAACTACAATGTTTTCATGAGGCCATGAAAAAGAGTAAGCAGGGGGTGTGTGGAGTACTAAAGAAGGTATGTTTTGATGGTTATTTCAATATCTTTTCATTAGGACTTACAAGCCTTTTTTCATCATGAACTTAGAAAATAATAAAGAATTGTAATAAAACATGTGAGATTAATATGCAAGACAAGAACGCTGACAATTTTCACTTCCTTGTGCAGGAGGGAGAAAAAACGAAAAGTTGTCGTTCTAAAGGAAAATACAAAGATGGGTTAACTGTTGTCCCTTTGACAGGAGACCGCAGGCAGACCAGATCAAAATGGATCAGCTCGGGAAAGGAAGCGGAGATATCAGCTTGGCACAGAAAAGAGAAGAAATGACTAAGGGTTAACGGTTCTACGAATGCCTCAGGATCCTTGATCCTGAGGGATCGCTGTTTTATCTATTTCTGCATTTAGATATCTCCGTCGTCACCCTTATATAAGGGGTAACACTGTTAGCTAAGGGAACGTTGTTATTCTTTTATGTAATTTCTTTTAAAGATCAAAACTTTGATCATCGTGTCTTGTTAAGAACTGCTCTACTGTAATTTTACTTGATGCATTAATACAAACTTGGTTACTCTTTCATCTTTGAGTCTGGAATAACTTCAAGCAGTGTACCCCTGGAGTCTAAGGGCCTGGCCCTGGAGAACACTTGCTCTTGTACCATTACGCGTGGTTTTTGTGTGGTTTGCTTATCGACGTGATCTGGTAATCTGATGTGTTTTATAAAGTTTACACCACATGCTCTGTTGTGTTTAATCCATTAAGGTTTCTAAAGACAAAATTATTGTATTGACGCTCCATCATATTACTGTTCTTTTAATACGGTTAGTTTCTACAGAATACTGTTGCTGTTCCATTATAGAGCTTTTGTGTTATGCGCATGTTCCTTAACGTTACAAAATTCATCTTGGAAATCCTGGCCTTTGTGATTGTTGGATTCTTGAACACTGCTATTCTATCTTGAAATGCAATCATATTCTTTCTAACCGAGGTGAACACTGAATCAGATTACTATTTGAGTATGTTGTGTGTATATGGTTTTCAGTTTTGTTCCATGTTGTATTAGTAATCAGTGCTATTTCGTTTATGTGTACATCTTTAAGAGTGAAGGATTGACATTTGGTTATGATTAATGCAATTGATTTGATAGACTTACAGCTTGTTAGACTTAGTTGCTGTTCTATTTCTTAACTGCTGTTCTATCTCTGAATTGTTGTTCCATTTCATTGCTGTTCGATTTCATTGCCGTTCCATTTCTTTTTATTGGTGTGAAGAACGATCTCAGGCTGTAGTGAGCATCAACATCTGCTGTTCGGCTCCTAGACCCCTGATTTGTTCTCTGATTTCCTTTTCCATCAGTTTCTAAAGGGATGGGTTATTGCTACCGAACCCTTGACTGATAAATTGCTTAATGTTCTGAACGTGTGATTTAGCCTTTTGAAGTAGTTAAGCTGTAAACAAGCATCCATTTACTCTTGTATTTTCAAACACTGTGCTACTAGCATTACTCTGGAAAATGATAGCCTCAGACTGAGACACTCTTTGAAATAGCAAAACATTCCCGGATTTACATATTAATGTGAGGTAACTAGAGGTGAAAGAGACCCTTTTTATAGCTCCACAATAGCTTTAAAATATCATTTTCCATTACCTTACATTGATAAAGTTCTAGATACACGAGCAAGGAAAAAATACTTTTCTTTCCTTGATGGATTCAACAGATATATTTAGATTCAAATAGCACCTGAAGATCAAGATAAGACAACTTTCACTTGTCCATGGGGTATGCTTAGAGTACTTCCATTTGGATTACGTAATGCACCTATTACATTTCAAAGGGAAATATTGGGTAGTTTCTTTAACTTGATCCATGATTATGTAGAAGCATATATGGATGATTTTACTTTTTTATGGAAATAATTTAGAGGACGCTTTATAAGCAGTACAAAAGTCTTTATTAGATGTCAAGAAACTAATATTTTATTGAGTAATGAAAATTATTTATGATGTTTAACGAAGGAATTGTTTTGGGACATCATGTTTCTAGTTTGGAATTAAGGTGGATACAACAAAGGCTGATGTCATGTCCAAAATTTTGGCACCTATATGTCAAAAAAATGTAAAATGTTTCTTGGATTCATAGGTTAATATATAAGGTTTATAGAAAACTTTACAAAACTTGCTTCACCACTTTTTAAATTACTCACCAAATATTGTGAATTTCATTGGGATTTTGAATGTCTATTTATTTATTTATAATTTGTTGAAACATTTTTTTTTAAGCTTCCATATTATGAGGACCAAATTGGTCTCTCCCATTTGATATTTCCACTGATACTTCAGACACAACTTTAGGGATTGTATTGGGATAAAAATATCTAACTCCTTATACAATATATTATACAAGAAAAAATTCAACTCATGCAGAGTTGAATTACATAGTCACTGAAAAGGAGTTCTTGGTAGTTGTTCATGCTATCAACAAGTTTAGACACTATATTACTGGATATGAACTTTTGTTTGTAATGATAATTTTGCTATTAGATATCTTATGAATAAAACAATAAATAATGCTATAATCACTTGATGGCTATTATAACATGTATTTAATATTTCCATTTTGGATAAGCCAGGAAAGCAAAACACAATTGTTGATTTCCCTTCCATGATGAAAAATGATAATACTATAATCCCTATAGTAGATAATTTTCCTGATGAACAACTTTTTGATATACCTACTAAATTTCCTTTTTATGTTTTCATTAACTGAGCTCCATAGTTTATACACAACATATAAAAACCCTTTTCCCCCTATTATATGATCAAGAGATTATGTCATTTTTTCCTGAATACATATCCCCCAATATGAACACACATGGTATGGTATTTCTCCCCTAGTGAAACCCTTGTGGTAAGAATCAAGAATATTGATGAGGAAGGAATTAGTTTTCTTGTTAATGGACATATATTGAAACTCTATCATAAGCCCTTGACAAGAGAAGAGTTTGTTCAAAGTTTGCAAAAAAATTCTGAGTTGAAATTTGTGGAAAAAGGGGATAACTCTCCTCTACCACCTAATGGCATTTGATTTATCTCTCTCTCTCTCTCTCTCTTCTCTCTCTCTCTCTATATATATATATATATATATATATAACAAAAAATTTCCGTAGCTGATCAGTTCTGGTGGAAACAGAAAAGCCTTGTCCTAAACCTAAGAAGTAATCAAAGTTCCAAAACGCAGCATGTCTAAGGTAACTTGACAGGTGACACAATGCATATTAGTCAATTTATTAAAGTTAAAACTATAAAGTCTAAATATATGAACTTATTTATCATTTTCAAATAAAAATCTCAATGAGGGTTATAATAATCTTCAAATCCAATTAGTGATGGCACAAATAAATTCATACCCCACATTGTGCTACCCTGTAAATCTTGATATCCTTATCCTATTCAAAAACATAATCTCAAAATATCAAATCATAATTTATGAGATTTCATTGAGCGATTATATTTAGTCATTATATGAATGAGAGGTCCTATTATAATTCATCACCCCATACAATCTTGTCAGTATTTGATAACATTCAAATCCATAATAATTTTCTATTTTTCCAAGCCATTGAATAATATCCTATTACCATCCTGAACCTTCAATGTAACAACTGTTTGAAGGAGCACTTTATGGTCTAAGCTTCCAACACTATAATGGGTGTTATAATTCACCATGAGCCCAAAGGAGAAAATTTCATAGCTACATACCCCAAAGTTAGGAAACAATTAAAGAGGGAAGGTTGGCTAGATTTCTTTGAAAAATTTGAAGGACATGATGTTGAAGTTATTAAGGCATTCATGAGGGCATTTGATGGAGTAAAATATGAGATAGGAGACATCAGATTGAATATAACAAAATCATTCTTAGTTGAAGCCACAAGACTCCCAAGAACTAGTGAGAAATTTTTAAGGTGTTAGAAGCTTAGAGATGAATCATGGAAATCCCTACTGAAGAACCATGACATGAACATCATGGCATGGAGAAAAGTTATTCTTATGTCAACATTTAAAAAGAAATGGAGAAATGTGTTGTTCATTTTCAAAAGTTTATCACCTATGAAGGCAAGTATGGAATCATCATATTCTTTCATGTTTGACTTTTAATGCATTTTTTGAAGGAAAATGAGATAAATTTGCCTTACTATCTGCTTAATAGTATGAGAAAAATGGCCTTCAACATTTAGAGGAACTCTAGAAATATTGACATGGCCTTTATCATTTCGGGCTAATTAAAGTCCTTGTTGAGCTAGAATTGAAAGCCATGAAAGGTAATTGGAGGGATTTCTTAATCAAAAAAACATTTTATTGAAGTTTTAGTGGAAGGCATAGTTCAAAAAAAAGGAGAAGAAGTAAGGTTTCATCAAACCCTAACCCTCTGAATGAGAACACAAAAAATAATAACAATTAGTTCACGAGGCATAGGGTATTAGAATTGTTGAGGTAGATGATATTTTCATGCCAAAGGATCCATTGAATGAAAATTAAGATATGCATGAAACAAAATAAATTCCAAGTTCACTAATTACCCTAGGCGAATGTAACCACCCTCTTGCCACATCTACTCAAGTAACCGACCAACTGGGGTAAACATACAACGAGAGAGGCAACTATAAGGGATTAAACCTCCTTGGTGACCTTAAGGAAATGGAATTGATGAAACACATCAACCAAACCCTACACATCAACAACAACAACCCCAAGAGACATCTCAGCCACTCATACATCCTGCCGTTGGGTCTCATTGATATTTTATGCCTCTTGACCTCTTGAAAATCTCATGCTATAGGCATGCGAACATCCAAGGACCTCTGGATGCTCTCATAGGCCTACAAGCCAGCGTCTAGGGACTTTTCCCAGCAGACCTGTGCCAACATCTGCAGAATTCAAGGTACTTTTCTAGCCCATAATTCTGGCCACTGCCTAGAACTTGTTAAAACTTTCAGAATCCATCAAAGACATGATGAAAAGACTGCTAAACCAAAAATCAACCTCAATACTAGGCCTGAAAATCCCCAACTGGGACTGACATTCTGCAAACACTTGGAATCAATGCAATCTATAGGTCTAGGATACAAGGCAGAGCATGAATGACTGAAAACACCTATGAAACATGACAAGAAGGATCACCGCCTTCTCCATTGAACTGTTATAACATCAATTAGGTCTTGCATCCATTAATTTAATAATCACAAGTAAATACATGAGATAACCATGACATGAACCAATCAACTAACCAAGCTTATAACCAAAATAAAACCACTTAAATAAAATAGATATAACAACCATTAAATCCACATATAAACAAGTGAAAAAGAAAGAGAACTTAGCTTTCATTAATCATAGGCAAATCCGATTAGGTTCGCGACTTCCACATACCACCCGCCCATAGACATGGCTGAACCAAATATTTCTTTCAGCAAGTCACCCCCATGCCATATTCCAAGCATGAATGTGGGATCTCATGGATAAACCAATCCATAATAACCAAGGGAATCCAGAGGTTAAAACACCTCCACCCTCACCAAACCATGATCACACCAAAATCGGTGCTCCGATCACAACTGAACCAAAATTGGAATTCCATTCGAAATCCATCACTATCCTTGAGGATTTTTTTATCTCCTTGTCTCTTAGGCTTTACCAAAATCCAATCTCAGAGCACTAGGCCCTAAATCGAGACCAATATCTCAAAATTTACTACATTCCAAACCTAGATTACTAGGCCATAAACCAAGACTTGTACTTCAAGCTTTACCGTGTATCCCACCAAAACTAGTCAAGGGATTCCTAGGTGTTTGGGAATGAACCTTGAGACCACCTTTGCCTCGTATTCTGAAATCCATCCAGCAAACCAAAGCTCAAAACCAAGATAAAAATCCCAACATAGCATGACAACTAGAAAAAGGAAAGGCTACCACTGTCATAACCCGACAAAACCATGCCACCGACAACAAGAGAACCATACACCAACTTGCAAAGGCATGCATGTCAAAACTAGTGAGAAAATCACACATGTAATATGTTACCAACAAGTATTCCTGCTGAAGCTGCCTGATCCCACTCTTCCTTCCTTGATCCTTGCTTTCCTTCCTTTTCCTTTGCTTGCTTTTCCTTCCTTGATCCAAAGCTAGAGTGCTCCAAGAAAACTCTAAGTGACCAAGAGTGAGAGAAAGAGAGAATAATGAGAGAGCTCCAAAAATTGAACTGAAAAAAGGTTACCAACTGATCATCAGAAGCCTTCTAATTAACGAGGCCTCTATTTTCTTCATTTTCCATTATTTTCCTTCAATTTCCTCCTCACATGCAACCTATAACATTTCACCTTACTTTTCTCCTAATTACCTTTGTTTTCATAAATAAATGTACCAAAATATTTGTTTTCCTTTTAATGCCTTTGCCTTAGGCTTTGCCAATTTCCTTAGCCAAAACACATATAGTGATGCCCAGTAGGATATCTTTGCCCAACATTCAGCTTGGAATAAGTGTCCCTTAGCCGTGGCCTTATTTTTCCTTTATTAACTTTTATTACATGAACTTTTCACCAGGGTTGTTACAGAACCCTCCCCTTTGGGGAACACCATCCTTAGTGTTAAACCACACCAAGCCCTCATCAAAACCACTAAAAATAAAACATACTACCCATGGAGCTTTATAACATAGCTTGTTGCAGTATTTACAATGAAAGACCTACTCAAAAGCAAAACATCATGACAACATGACAAGATAACAACCATAACACTTATTGGAGCTTTATACCTTAGCTCATGGAGGTATTTACATCCATATACATATGTACATATAGCAACATCACTATAACATATACCAAGACATGCCAAAACACCACACCAAAACTGCTTTGCCTCAACTCACAAACAATGAAGGATACAGGGCCTGCATCTGATCTGCCATCTCCCATGTAGCTTCTTCAGGTCCAAAGTGCTTCCACTAAAGTTTAAATTTCTCTATGACTTTGTTTCTGAGCATGAGAAGCTTCCACTGTAATATGCACTAAGGCTCCAGCTATAACTCTTCTTATTTCTCCACCTATAATACAAACCAATCAATAACATGATCAACATCCTTTATATACCTACGTTGATGATGTTGGACCTGCCAACATTCAGGGGATCTCCACGGTATGAAGTCTCAACTAGACCTCACACCATTTGGTGTAGGAGTCCATCTGGTATAATGGCCCAGTTGTCATTCTCTTAGAGATTTTCCTTAGCTCTTTCTGTTTAGCACATGAGAGTGTTATTCTTGTATCTTCATAAAACGAGGTGAGTATGCTCGGTGAATGTGTGATGTAACTTGTGTCTGGGTTCTCTTACTATAAAGGGAGGGATTAAAGTGAGCCTCTAGATGAGAGGTAATACTACCACACATGGAGAGACACACGCGACCAACAAGGGTCTATCCAGCATCCAACGGAGTAGTCCACAGTGAATGCAGCGGTCGTAACCAAAGTGCAAGGGAAAACACGTACACCATCTAGTAGGGTAGTCCACAGGGAGGTGATGGTCATTATAACCAATAAACATGAATGGTTTGTCTAATGTCACGTGGATTAATTCACATGGACGAGGAAACAATGATAATAAATACAACACACCTTCAACAAGGTAAGTACTAAAACAACCAAAGTAGTTCAACTATATTAGTACAGGTTAAGCAAACTTGCATTACAAATGTTTAAAGAGTAGTCTTACAAACATCTACAAAAATGCAAGAAAGTGTGTTGGCCTTAATAGGCTTCTGAATTAAGAAAAAGTCCCAAGGCACATTTGTACACTATACGTCACTAGTCTAAATAGTGGGGCATTGGAGCCACTCCTCGCTCCTCAAAGAACAAACGACAGACTCTCAAGGTTATGTGGGAGGAGCTAATGTGAGAAATCCTTGCTCATACAATGTGAGGGGTATATATATCCAAGGGTGATGCTTGACCCTTGTGACTCTTGGACTACCCTCATGGCTGTTCAACTTCCCATGACTTTTCAACTTCCCATGACTTTTCAACTGACATGACTCTTCAACTTCTTGTGTGCATCCATTGGACTTCAATTTACATTACAATCAGTTACAACAAACATGGCCCATAATGGTGATGTGGATGAGACAACTCATGACACAATTTGACATGGCACTGTTGACATGTACTAGGTAATAGTGGTGTCCATGTCAAATTGTTGTGCTGTTGAGTGATGGATGTACTCTTGGTGTGCTTTGTCTTCTCCTCTGCATGGCATAGTGTTGAGGGGTCTTCCATGGTCTTGGTCTTGCTTGATGGTTCAATGCATGTGTTCCTTTCTCTTGTTGCTTGATATGCTTGGTGTGTTCGTCCAACTGTAAGAAAGACTTCTAGCATGTGTGCTCCTTCTTCATCCTGTTCTTCACCTCGCCATAATCCATCAGTGTACCTATTCTTGCAATTCACTCATGATGAGATGACATAAAATCTAAAACCTCATAGTCTAGCATGATGCATTGTTCTCGTGTTTCAGGTGATAGGGAGGGAGGACAACTCACTAAGACAACACAGAGTGCAATGTAGGCTCGAATGAGGAATTCCGAGAGGACAACCTACACTGTCAGGAAAAACTACACAATGATCACTGGGAGAATGAATTTCGTAGTGAAAGTCACTAGTGTCAACTGCAAGGTGGGACCCTAAGGGAGGACACCTATGAGTAATTTTCAGAGTGAGGACAGAGCAGGGATGTAAAGGGACTGTAGGGAATTTTTGCATAGTTTCCATAGGGAAGATAAAGCAGGGTTGTAGAGGGACTTCCTGAGCATGACTTCACAATTTCTGGGAATAATGGAGGACCGACAGTAGGGGAACTGCTAGACATGTCTACTTAAATTCTGGAGGCAATGCAGAGCAAGGCAGCAAGGGTTAGCTAGGAAGTTATGCATAATTTTTGAAAGCGGTGTAGAGAAAAGAAACATAGGACCAGTTGGGCATATCTGTGCAGTTTTGGGGAGTAGTGTAGACCCAGGTCTCAAAGCAGTACAGGCTTCCGGCAGGCAAGAAGGAGGGTTGATGGTTGTGCTTGAGAAATGCATAGTTCAGTTGGACATGGAGTCAGTTTCTGCGCTATTTTGGGAGGCATACAGGCTATTCACCTCTGATATTTCACAATGAAACTAACCTGGAGGACAAACTAAAGCATTGCACAGTTCTTGGTAGCAGAAAAGGGTCACTGAGGGCTGAGCCTTCGCAGTGCAACTCAGTCGGGGTCCATTGGAAGAGGGTTGTCTAGTAGGCAGATTTTCAGGGAAAATGGCTATGTGTCAAAAGAAAGTGAACTTGTACAGACAGACATTGTGATGATACACTTAGCATACTTGACGATGAGACAACATAGACCACCATGGCAACAAGACAAAACATGGCCTTGGTGAGACTATCTTGGAATTGAGAGTGACAAGCATGACACTTGTGATAGACCTTTAGACAACCGTGATGACACTTGCGTGACAATGCTTACAACTCTATGTGTGAGTGCGACGATTGTTCTCATAGCAAAGACAACCCAAACACACAAAGACAAACCTTCAAACTCACCAGAACTAGATCACAAGCATGACAAAACAATTAACATGGAAAATGACAACCGTTGGTCAAACAAGCGAAAAGGTGAAAATACTTCACAAGGTCTCATGGGGTGAGCTCGAGTGTTTGCAACCATCAAAGGAAAAACCAATGAAGGCTTTGAAATTTTGGATGCAAGCCAAAATTTTGGAGGGTGTTGCAACACCTACAACACTTGACGACACATTAGTTGAATACCAAATTCTTTGTTTTTGTTCATTTTCAGCACAAGGCCTTGGTCTTTCGAGGAGTATTGATTCGTTGTGTAGATCACTTCGGCTTCCCCACTTACCCCGCGGACAGAAACGTTTCACCTTGTATCGACTCAGTTGAACACAACACAAAATTCAGCTAGATCACAGGGTTCCAAATCGAGAAGTGTAATTTGGCTCACGAGCTTAAGATTTTCTGTTGAGAAATGTGCAACAAGAAATGTTAAATTTAGAATGTGCTAAAAATAGACCTACTAAAAATAGCATGTCTAAAAATAGCAGTTTGGCTAGTGAGGTCATTGGCCACATTAGGTGAAAGGTGAAACTACTAAAAATAGAAAGTTCTAAAAATAGCATTTCTGGGTCCCTTCCTATTTATAGCAGTCCCTAGTCTATCTATTGGAAGTAAAATTAAGTTTGGTCTTAACAATAGTTTAAAATATTAATTAGTTAATCTCCATGAGTTAATTAATTATGGATAATTAAACTTGAAGTCTTTGTGAGATCATGCAATTATTTTCTCCCTTGATTTAGGAATTTATCCCTTGATTAAAGGATAAGGTTCAGTTCGATATGAGAGATTAGTTGACTTAGTTCTAACTAGTCAAGTCCAGTTAGATTATTTTAACAAATTGTTAAAATAATAAAATATAGTTTGTTAATGCTTGCATGCGTGTGACAACTATTATTTTAGATAACTGAGGATTCACTTATGGATAATTGTTGCATGTCAGTTCTAGCAGAGACCTAGTTGAGATCAGATGTGGGATAGTGTACTATCAAATGCTTAATTATTTCTAGTAAGTAGTTTTTGCGTGGTTGAGGAACTAGTGTTCTCAAGGAATACGTAGTTGGACCATTGGCTGTTTTTGGTATGTTGGAATTAATAGCATATGCTTTTGTTATTATTTCCTAAGAAAACTACGTAAGGACCATAGGGAAAGCCTATATAAATAGGGCTTGGGTTATTCATGAGACCTATCTTCATATTTTCATAGTTCATTGAGAAATGGATAGCTTGAGAGCTGATTCTTTTTGTATTGTGAAGAGGATTTCCACTTGATTGATAATACATGGTTGGGGTTCTATGCTGGTGCTTTCCCCTGGATATATCTTGCGTTATGTGTGATTATTTCTCTTGATCAATTATGCATGTTTCTACTTGATGTTGCTCATGAATTTGATTATGCTTCCACCTAATGTTTTGTAGAAGTAGAACAAGTATTATGCTTTAGGACATTGCATATATCGATTTGTTCTACAAGTGAAATTTCTACATGGTATTGGAGCACAGGTGATCAAGCAAGAAGAGTATGCTAGCAAGAGAAATTTGAAGTTTATTATTCGAGATATAGATCTCAAGTTCTTATCACATCTATTTCATCGATGGCGTTCTATGGTTTGAGGCTTGAGTATTCTCTTGATGGCAGCTCAAACTATATAGCTTGGAATGAACACATGGAGGAAGTTTTGGAAGATAATGGTCTTAAGGATTTCATTGATCAAGAAATCCCTAAGCCTAATGACAAGACTGAGCAGGTGGAATGGAGGAAGTGTGTGGCTAGATCTAGGAGAATTCTCTTGGAGCAAGTGCGAGATCACATTGTCTCGAGCCTTCATGGGAAGGAGACTCCATATGAAATGTGGAAAACATTGAAAGATTTATATCAAAATAGTAGTGATCAGAGGAAGCTAGCACTGAAGGACAAACTTTGAAAGATCAAGTGTGAAAGGGATGAGACAATCTCTATGTATTTGACCAAGCTCATCACATGCGGGGATGAGCTTGAAAGTGTAGGGGTTGTGACATTGGATGAGGATATGGTGAGTCTAGCACTTCTTGGCCTTCCTAAGAGCTGGCATAGCTACAAGGACTTAATGAATGGAAGGGACAAACTACCAGATTGGGAACGACTATGGTCAGATTTGATGCAGAAGAAGATCAAATGGAGCATCAGAGATAGTTCTTCATCCATGTAGGATGAGGAGAACTGTGCCTTAGCGAGTAAGGCAAAGAAGGGGAAGGAGCAGATTTCTCTTTCCAAATCTAGTTCTTCCAATGGTGGGAAGAAGGTTGACAAATCAAAAGTGCAATGCTTTCGTTGTCATGAGGTGTTCCATTATGACGCAAATTGTCCACGGAGGAAATCCATGAAGGGATCTGGGGAAGGATCTGAGGGTGAGGCACTTGCTTCACAGTTTGAGTTGGATTTCACACTCTTCACATGCATGGTGTTGTGTGTGGAGCATGATTGTTCAGGGGTCTTTGTTTCAGTCGGATGTATTCCCAAGGAGGTTTGTACGCCCCTCCACGTGGGGTGGTGCGGGGGGGACTTGTCCCCCCCACGGGGGTCCGGAGGGGCTGATCCCCCCCGGCTGGGGGGTTCAGGGGCAGCGCCCCCGAAGCTAAAAACAGATGTAAAATTGCCTTGTAAAAGTATAGTAATTTCTAGTCAATCTAGGCTGTTCATTAGGCGGATGATCTAACAGTAGAACTTATGTCTAGTTTAGGGTTTTTTTGCCCTAGAATGCAACCCCTTTCTTCTTATGAGGGCATTGTATTTGCGGCTATGTAATAGATGTGTATTCTCTGAGCGAGAAACAGAGAGGTGAGAGTGTGAGAGAAAACAGAGGATATTATAGCGGATCTACTATAGGTTGTGTCTCTTCATTTTGCTCGATAATAGAAAGGAAGGACTAGCTGTTCGAGGTGGACGTAGCCCAAACTGGGTGAACCACGTATATCTATGTCTCTCTTGTTTTATGTGTTTTCTACGTTTATATTTCTGCAATATTTTATGTGTTCCTTTCTCCGTAATAGATATAATTTTATAACAACTGGTATCAGAGCCGAAGGTCTATTTGGTTGATAAACTCGCAGGAAAGAAGGGTTCCTCATTCGAGTGGGAGCAATGGTGGAAGATGGTAAGTTTAGGGTCAAGAAATTTAACAGCCAAAACTTCTCGCTGTGGAAGATGCAAATGGAAGATTATCTGTATCAGAAAGATCTATACCTACCATTGGGCGGAAAAGCAAAAATGTCAACAGGTATGACAGATGAAGAATGGAACCTTCTCGATAGAAACGCACTCAGAACAATATGGTTGTGCATCACAGCATCGGTTACCTTCAACATTTTGAAGGAAACAATGACAAAGGGTTTGATTAAGGCGTTGGAAAAACTATATGAAAAATCCTCAGCCTCAAACAAGGTATTTCTTATCAAACAGTTATTTAATATGAGGATGTCGGAAGGTGGATCTGTTGTAGACCATTTAAATGATTTTAATACTGTTACAAGTCAGTTATGTTCTGTAGGGGTAAACTTTGATGATGAAGTTAGAGCTCTGTTATTCTTGTGCTCATTACCAGTAAGTTGGAATGGTTTAGTAATGGCCATTAGTAACTCTCTTTCTGGATCTAGTACTTTAAAGTTTGATGATGTTGTCGGGGCTATCCTTAGCGAGGAAATGCGACAGAAAAGCTCTGGTGAGACATCGGGTAATGATTTGAGTGCAGAGTCTAGGGGAAGAAAAATGGAAAGAGGAAAGAGCTCAAGATATCATAGTAAATCAAGGAAAGGCAGATCCAAGTCCATATCGGGGATAGTGTGTTGGAAATACGGAAAGAAAGGACACCTAAAGAAAGGTTGTAGATCTCGGAAGGGAAAAGAAGGAGATTCACAGCAAGAAAACAAATTACATCAATAATAATATTCATATTAACCATAAATAATATTATATTAAAGAGTTTGGTTAAATGGGTAATTAGAGGAATATTAAGGTAAATTAGACTTTTTAAATAACTTTCACATTAATAGAAGAAATAAATAATATCAGATTTATCTGATAGTATGGATTATAATCTAGTTAATCGGGTAGATAGAGGAATTTTTCCTTTAATTACATATTTATTATGGTCAATTAGACTTTTTGAGATAATAATATTAGGAATAAATAATATTATATTTATATTATTTATAATAGTAAAAAATAAAAAATTTATTACTGGTATTATATAGGGGTAATGGTTTGATATTAATGGGTGATAATGGTATTTTTCACCATTTTACCCTTATATAAGGGCATATTTTGATATTTTTATTAATTATTAACATAATGGTAATTAGATTAGTTTTTTTAATTAAAAATAATATCTAATTTTTTAAATAATTAAAATAAAATAATGAATTTTATTATTAAATATATGAATAATGAGAATATAGGTGTTAGAGGTCCATTAACCGTTTCTAGTCAAAGTAGTTGTTGGAATAGCCTGCTGTCCCTATTTATTGCATCGCTCAGATTGAATCTTTAACATGTCCTGGCGATGAACCACACTAGTTGGTTCGAAACGCGTCGACAAATGGTTTCTTATGTGATTTTGCCGAAATTATTCTCTTAAACAAGATTATGGATCACAGAAGTCTAAACTCCTTAAGAAAACAATCATGAAGCAAATGTGACAGGTGAGGTGTTACAAGATGCTTTGATTCTTTCTTTCGAAAATATTACTGATTCTTGGGTGGTAGATTCAAGGGCCTCATTCCATGCCACACCTGATA
>APFE030415634.1:48985-87402 GCA_000404065.3 Pinus taeda
AAATCAAGTTTTCTCCTAGCTTGGTTGGCCAAATGATTTTATTGATGGGTAAAATGATAACTCGACAAAGATATATTTCCAATGAGCTATCATGAGCTCAATTTAGGGTTGAGGAAGGCATTCAAAAGTTGAATGCAACAACACTCTTCTTTCAGGCAGCCTCATTTGGTACTTTTTGACCAGTCTTGGGAGATTTGATTTTTTTACATGTCAAATCAACTCCAAATTGAAAAATTCCACTTGATTTGGAAAGTAGACTCAAATACCTTTCCAACGAGCTATCCTGCACCCGATTCCAACACCAGGAAGGCTTCCAAAAGCCTCCTTCAAAAGGGGCGCGACCACTCAGAGCAGGGGCGCGACCACTCAAGCTGTCTTCTACAGAACCACTCCAAATTGACTAAATTGCCCTCTTGCTTGCTAAATTGATCGAGGTAGGGTCTTCTAGTGCATTTGAATGCTTGAAAAATGAAAGGATGGGCTTGCATATGTATGTTTATCACCAAGAAATGTAAGGAGAAGTGGACTTGGGTGATTGCTTGTTCATGAAGGCATTATGCTAGGGTTGATGTTTTTTCAAGGTTACAGCGCCATCATAGTCACAACTAGAGCCAGAGGCCATTCATGAGGAGGGAGGTCCATCACGCCAGCCCGAGATTATTGTGCCGACACATGTTGTTTCCCCACTACAGTGTACATATCAGAGAGGTCATAGAACCTTGTTTTGCAAGCAGGCATCGAACGAGTATTTTCTCCCACAGCAGGTGGAAGGGGTCTCGTCATCATCGTCAGATCAACGAGTGTTATCTCCACACCAGGTGGAAGGGGCCTCGTTTCCGATAGTAGCACAGGTAGCAGAGAGGGGCAAGCAGCCCATGATTGAGGAGAGAGTGTCAGGTGATCCGGTCATTGATCTTGACACCGGTTCTCCTAGCACAGAGCTCAAGGATATCATCCGAGAGCAAAGCATCGAGATTCATTCGCTGCAGACACAATTATTGATGGCAAAATGGATAATAAAATATTTGAAGCAGCGAAACAAACAGCTTGAGGATGAGAAAGAGTTGGATGAGCTATGGAGGATTCGAAGTGATCGAATCATCAACCGTAGGAGGCCCGGTGACTTGCTGCCCAAGGAGAGGGAATCCATGCTTATCCGAGTGAACACACACTTAGAGGGGCTGTTGGCTAAGGCCAATCAAAACAACAAGTTGCTAAGGAACATAAAAAACCATTATTGGGCAAGAATGCATGTTTGCAAGGCGAAGATGAAAATGTTCCAAAGAAGGTTGTCCGAGGTACGCAAGAGGAGGAAGAAGACCAACCCGCTCCGTAGGCATCCCTCACTCATCATGGTACTGATCAGCCTTGATCTAGCATCAAAATCTGAAAATTTTGAGAATTTTGGAGCATTTTGCAAATTTTTGGTAAAATTACAGGTTTTTCCCATGAAATGGTCTCACCCCGGGTGAGACCATTTTGGAGGACTGCTCGGAATTTTGAAACTTGGCATTTTTGGAAAGGGCATGCAAAGAGAAAAATTACCAGTACTTGGGAGAAGTTTGATTTTGAGATTTGAGCCTCCAAAAGCTCAAAATACATCAAAAAACTGACTTTCTGCCCACTTTTTGAGTTGCAGAAAGTGACCTTGGGAGAAATGGTTTTTGAGGGGGGAAAACAACTCCAAATTCAGAAATTCCACTTGGGATGGAAAGTAGACAGACCAAGCTTTCCAATGAGCCATCTTGCACCTGATTTGGACCAGTGGAACCCACTCAAAAGTTGCTGCAAAGGGGCGCGACCATTCGAGCCAGCTTTGCCAGAATTGACCTTTTTTTTGTCAAAAAAACACTGTTTTGACTATGGTTGACCATTTTTACTTGTAGATGATGGATAAATGTAATATTTTCATGGCACTTTGATAGATTTTATCTCTCTTTACCCTTCTAGAAGCTTCCTTGATGTAAAAAGTGAATAATTAATGCATGAATCAGTTAGCTAAGTAATAGAGGCAAGTTGTTGGACTGCCTATTATCTAGTGCTTAATTTAAATTAGTTCAAACTACTCCTAGGAAGCTGAGCTCGACCCCTAGAGGTGGGGAAAGGAGTTAGATGGTCTATATTATGCTCTCTCTTTCTCATTTTCATGGTTGGACTCTTGTGGGAGAAAGCTTTATTGTATATTGTACATCTATCTCTGCAATTTAAAGAAAAGGAAGGCCAGGGTTTTTGCAGACATCATTGTGGATTCTTGTGGATTGTTGTGTTGATGGTGTGTTCTCTACATGTTCTTGTAAGTCTGTTTATGTATTCCACATCTCTCTTTTGCTTCTATTTGGACAGATGAAGTGGTAAAGTTTGAATTCATGCTTTGACATGCTCAGCTTTTTAGTTTGTTCAAAATTTATGTTTTCTACTGTCTAGAGAGGATTCAAATGGTTGTTTGCCCTCTTTAGCTCCTTCTCTATCATCCCTGATCATCCATCTCAGATTAAGGCATCAGCGCTCACTCCTACCTTGCCCCAAAGATCCCCCTGCAAAAAACTGTGCTCAATCCCCGCACCCTGAATTGCACTCCCTCCAATTGCCACCAAAAACCCAAAAATCTTTAAATCAACCCCCTTATCAATTTACTAGCCTAATATCTTTGATCCTAATTGGTCAGCTTATCATATTGAAAGATCTACCGAATCTGACCCGAGAGAGCCTTCTCATACCTCGTAGGGCTAGCTACGAGGTGAAATGGTTTGATGTAGCCTTGAGAGTTTGTCTATCTCAGCCTAGGTGAATTCCAAGCGCTAACAGGAGGAATAAACATGTTAGCAGACATAGCAAGGGAATCGAAAAGCTGATTTTTTACTTTAGGGATATGTGAGATACAAAAATTATTAAAAGAATCTTTGAGTCTCCATACCTCATCTCTATATGCTTTCAGCCTTGGGTGCTTTGCTTGAAAAGCTTTGTTCATTTGCTGAATTATAAGATCAACATATCCAAATACCTTTATGTTCCTGATTCCTCTGTCTTTTGCTGCGTTAAGACCCAATATCAGAGCCTCATATTCTGCTATATTGTTGGTGACTTGGAAGGTCAGCTTAAAAGACAGTTGTGTGCTTTCTTGTTTTCGAGAAATCAGCACCACCCCTACTCCTGCAGGCCCTTGAATATGCTCCATCAAAGAACATCTCCCAAACCTGACTTCCTTGCCCTCCCTCGGCCTGATTCATTGGTTTCTTGATCTGCATTGAGGCCTTTTGGGATTCTTCAATTTGGAGGATACATGCTCCAAAATCAATGCCCACAACATAAATGGGATGATTAGAGGGATTCTTCTCATCACTGATGATGTAGGCCAATTGTGCTTCTCTATACAATCTCCTGCTTTCCCCTCCAAAAACTAAGAAAATGGCATAAGATAAATCATTCTGTAGTGTCCCACCTAGTCTCTTAATCCATCCTTTGGACAACAACATGCCAAACTTAGGAGGGACATCTGCTACCACAATGTCCATAACCATGCTCTTCATGGGCAGCTGAGTTAGGGTAATAGCTAAATCTCTGATCAATCCTAGACATTTCACCTTTCTTGAATCAAAGGAAAATAGATCATGATATGGTCTAGTAGTATCAAGGCCTAACTCTTCCATGACAACTTTAGGCATCAAATTGTGGCTGGCCCCTGTGTCTAGCAGGCAATTGTGGAGGATTTTGTCATGAATTGTCAAGGATACATAAAACGATGGGAAATTATCATCAGCAGGCTCAGTCATTGGGCTAAGCACAACTATAGGCTTAACATCTTACAAATTGACATAATCAGTGGAGGCTTGTAAGGTTTTCAGCTCAAGAGAATCAAGAATAGGTGTTCTAAAAACTTCACTCTTTGCAAGTTCTGCTAGAGGTACAGATATTTTTAATTTCTAGACTTCTGATTCAAAGCTGAAAGGGGAAGGGAACTTGTCAGGACCTCTTAACTCTTGAGTTGGTACTTTGAGGATGACTAGATCAGCTGCTAATATTTTCTGTCTGATATTTTGTTGCTCTGTTGGGACAACAACTTTTTGGGCAGGGTTCTCCTTGACATTGTTTGCTTTTGACCTTAGATTGTATCTTTGCTGTCACCAGTCTGCAGAACAACCTTTCTGTCCCACTCTTGACTAGTTTGGTCTTGTAATAACGATTCTTCATAGGCAACCAATGTCAAGAAGGCAGCACTGCCCTTATCTTCCATGCAATGAATTTCAACCTCTTCTTCAAACTACTCTTCCTCCATGACTACGTTTTGGAACTGAGCTTTAACCTTTTGTTATTCATTTGCTTCTTTACCCCTCTGAATGATTTGCATTTGTTCATTTGCTATTCTGAATGGATTTGGATTTCTTGGAACAAATGTGTTTAGAAGCTTTGCTTTTCAAGAGTTCTGCTCAACCTTCAGCTTAGATATCTCAGCAACCAATGACTCTATCATCCTAGTCATTTTATCTAATTTAGGTTTTGAAGATGAAGAAAAGGAAGAAGCCTCACCTCTCTGCCTCCTTCTATCAGCATGACTTTTGAGCTTTTTTGCAGCCATAATATTAGATTCCACCTCTAGGGCTGCATCTTGCATTTCAGCTAGAGTGGCACATCTTCTTTCTCTTAACAGTAAGCAAAAATTAGAGTCAAAAGAATTGGCGTAAGTGATTTTGGCAGAGGTGGGGGTAGGCTTTACTTTAGCTGGTATCTTATTATACACACGATTGAATCTATTATTAAAATCATGAAATGATTCCCCATTTTTCCTCTTCAGGTTACCAAACTCAGTATGGTAATACAACAAGTCTTTTTTATCTCCCCACTGTTTAAAAAATACTTCATCTAATGCTTCAATGCCTGCTATAGATCTAGGGGCCAATTCTCTGAACCATTTTCTAGTCTCTCCATCAAGGCTCTGGACAAATACTCTCATCCACACATCATCCTCACTGATATCTAGGTTATCAGCACAGCTATAAAAAGATTCAAGGTGTTCTTTAGCTGTTACGCCCTCTATACTAGTGAATTTAGGCTTATACTTCTAGTATTCTCTTGTAGGCATGGCATTCAGAGGAACAGGAAAGACCAAGGGTCCATACCTAGCAGCTATAGTCATTTCCATCTTCGTGGGTGCTTGTTGGCCTGCCATGACTGGGGTAGGTGAAAGGATACTGGCAGATTGGATGGTAGGAAACAATGGAATAGATGACAGAGACAAAGGAATATGATGGACTGTATGGGAAGCTTTCTTTGGACTGATATCCAAATGGGAACTAAATGAACAATGAGCTTTATGGATCTCTGAGGGTATTTCTTCACTAACAATGCTAGGCTATATATCTTCGAAATGTACATTCTCAGTTATAATCTTCTCCTGCAAAGATACATAAGATTTCTTAGGCTTACCTGATCTTGATGCTCCTTTCAGCGATGTCTTCTTCTGCTTAACAATCTTCTCAGGGTTAGGCACTGGGTCAGCTGGTGATTTCTGAGGATTTCTCTGGGTATGCCTCACAAACTAAGCATAACTCTAATGTGGAGTCGCCACTAGGTTGATCCTCCAGTAGAGTCGCTAGATAGATGATTACAGCCAGAAATATGTCCAGGCTTTGTCTATCATCAAAGTTGGAACTGTGTCATTTTCCCAGGGAAGCTGAGCTTCAATCTCCTCTCCTTGGCAACAAAGCCAATTAATGTTATCACCCCAAGAAATCTCCTAGGTTGTAGCTCAGAGATGCTCGGGAACATTACAAACTCAACTAAATGTTGGAAATGGATGAATGGAAGGAATGATGCTTTTTCAAGCAAAATAACCACTTCTACTTTGCTTGACTCCATACATGCGTGAACACCCCTAGACTACAATGCTTTAGACCACCAATTACTCACAGTTTAAGGATTGGGTGAGTATGGAGAATACTAACCACACCAGCAGATTCACAGGACCCTGTGATGGTCGGTTGCAATCAATAAAGAGGTCTGCAAATCTAATTCCCTAATGCACAGACAAGATGACAACTCTCTGGCATTAGGTGAAAAGAAAGTTGAATAACACATTCACTGATACATACAAGATTTTAACATAGAGGTAGGATGACAGCTCCTCTAATGCTAAACATCAAGAGTTCAGGAAAACAACACATCAGGCATAACCTAGAACAGAATAGAAATGGAAAGTGAGCAATTAACAACAAAAGAAGCTTGTATTAGCTAAAAATGAAGATGAGACGCTGCAAGTATGAAAGTAGTTACAGTCTCCAAAAGTTGAACCTTACATCAAAACAACAACCATCAACCCTAATTACATCTGGTTTTTGGGTATATATAGAGTTTCGTTACAAAGGCACTCAGCCGTTCTAGGTATGGAGGGGTCATAATTGACCACCAACCACTTTAAATGCCTGGAAAATTTTTTGAGTGCAGTGGCTTGCTGTAGCAGATGAATTTGATCCTTTCCTGTGCTCTGCTGTCCTTCTCGGGTAGGTGGAGTGCCGTGTAGAACGAAATTCCATAACTGTTAGATGCGATTATCTACTTGAGCTCTGTCTTTTTCCCTCTCGGCCATACTATCTGTGGAATGCAGTTGTTGAGGAGCAAATGCATTGGGTACTGGTAACTGGTCACCTTTGTCCTTCGGGCGCATAGAATGATCAGAGCAAGTGGACTGCATGGCGAATGTATGAGCAGGACGAAGGAGGGAAATCAGCCGTCGGATCAAGCAGATAGATGGCAAAGATTGCTCGGTGGAGGGTATCGAGAGTGTTGGAGAGGTAAATCCCCTCTACAGATAGAGGCGATCCCTACTAGCCCAGAATGGGTCTAGCAACAATCAAACAATGCTATCACGCAAGTTCCTAATTGCAAATAAAAGGTAGGTGAAGAAGACCTACTTGAGTTCCAACGCTCTTGTTCGTAGAAGAGACGCCGCCCACACTCCTTTGTTTTGACCAGTCACAATCCTTCACTATCTCCGTGAAAGGACACCTGCACACAAAGAGAACAACACAAACACAAGCGTGAAATCTAATATATGCAATTATACATAAGTCAGGAAGGATATAATTCAACATCAACCATTACAAGTACAATGAGAATGGAACCATAATGATAGTCATCTATTATTAATAATCAACAAAGGAGAATACAACCAGCGTTCTGACATCAAGTCCTCCTTTGGCTGGGTGCTCAGCTACACAAGTCTTGCAAAGCTTGAAGGGATGAGGGACAAGCCTCTCTCTCTTTGGTGACAAGATCTCCTTACTTAGGTTAAGCCTTATGGACACAAAGAAGGCTCTTGCAACTCTAATCTCTTGATATCTTCCTTTCAGCACAAGTATTGCCACTAGAATCAGAAATAGCTTGCTCAAGGCACAGAGACAAGCTTTTATAGATGAAAAGGAAGAGATAAGATCAATCACAACAATAATGGATTTGGCTTCATCACTTGGAAGCTTCTATGGAATGGTGGCAAACTACTTCCCATTCAAGGAGATTCGAAGCCAATCCATCCTCACTTAACTTGGATTCAGTTGGTGAATGAGTTGGATAGAACTTTCGGAGGTTGATTGGTTAAAAACTTTGCCCAAAAAGGTTGGTGCGATTGCGACTCTGGGACAGAGCGCTAATGGCGCGCCCCTTTTATAGGATTTTCCCCATTCGCGCGGGTAGTACATAGTGGACCAGTGCTAATGAAAAAAGGGCTATTTTTGAGGGCAAGGTGCAGGAGATGTCTTCAGGGCATATGAAGCTCATGTTCAAAGGTGAATGATGCAAGTGGTTTCAAGTCTTGTCACTTCTCACAAATCCCGGAATGAGTCCTCCAAGATGCAGGAGAGGGGTAACAGGGACGGTGAGAAACGGTGAAAAATTACTGTGTAACAGATGCCCCCTAAAGCATGAGGCCCGAGAGAGAGAGGGGTGAAGTGCTTTACAAGAACATGTGTGACTGAAAGCACTGCCGCTGGAGAACCTGCGAAAATAAGTACAACTGATATCTCAAGTACATGATATATGTGATATGGGCGCAGCCATCCATAACAGAGTGTATATAAAAACTGGATCCCAGGTATGGATGCAGCCATCCGATGAGGATCAATGAATAGACTCAGGTATGGTCACAGCCATCCAATAAATGAGTCATGTAATGATTACAATAATCCACAAAATTCAACCCGGATTTCCATATGCATAATCCGGGGTCTTGCGCTCCAACTCGACCCAAACACAGTACAAGTTCAAGCATGTGAATACAAGATTCGAAGTCGAACATGCATGAACATTGTCTGATTAGTAGTTAATGATGAAAACTATTAACAGACGCGAGAGGTGCCACCAATAATGACGATGCTCCTCAAGGTACTATAGGTACAATCCATGGTGTGCGAATTAATGAGCCGGTGTCGAACACCCACAGAATCATCCGATCGGAGGCCAATGATGAAAACCTCGCGTCGAACATGAAGAAACTGCCATTGAGGCATGCAGGCTCCAAGGTACCTGAAGGGAGTCTCTAGGTCATCTTCCTGGATAATGAGCTGAAGCCGATAGGAAGTGATCTTGATCGAAGGTGGGCCATAATGTTTCCCACATCATCGACACGAGATGGAGAGGGACAATATTGTTTCTGTGAGATATCTGAGGGAGGTTGAGTATTCTGCAGAGGTCAACTTCTCTTGAACATATCGGTGGCACAACAGCGGATTTGGCAGTATTTGATGTCAAATGATCAGGGGTCATGATGACAAAACGATGAGCAGATGAATGGTCAAATAGGATAACCCAAACCCACGGAGGAAAATGTGAAATGAGATGAGATGTCCCCACCCAGACACGAATGCAGAAAGTGCCATGTTCAAGAGCGACATACTGCCGACGATGACGATTATGATTCCTTTATTCCCCCACCATTTCTAGCGAGTACCACGATTATTTTTGGATGGCAAGCTTGACGGGGATAGCATATGCTTGAATGGTGTCATTATGACAAAACCTGATGTCATCAAAGTTTTAACGAGCCTGATAAAGGAAAAACTCGACGCCTTTTCATGTTTAGAGAGTTTGAAAAGACAACAAAAAGGAAACTCCAAGGGTGTCCTTTTTCGTAAAGTTGTGTCTCTCGAGCCCGAAAAAGTATAAAACTATGCTCGAAAGAACCGCCCGACCATTAAGACCGAGGAGTACTTTTCATAAGTAGTGATTCTGATCTAAAAAAGTAAAAAAAGCAATCAAAACCACGTCGCTTTGTGACCATTAACGAACCAGAAACGACAAGGGTTCGACAATCTTTTCGTTTTTAAACGGTCGGAAAACGGTTTAAAGACGACTGCCTCTCATTTACATTTAACGAGTCGAGAGGAATGACTCGGCAATCTTTTCATCTTTAAACGGTCAGAAAAGAGCTGAAAGCGGACCTCCATTTTTATTCTCTTTAACGAGTCAAAAAAGGAAAAAATACTCGGCAATCTTTTCATATTTTACGAGTTAGAAAAGAGCTTAAAGGTGACTCGGGTATGGGTTCATTTTTACATAAGCTTGAACCATGGAGAACTCGGCTTGGATTCAGTTTCATGTTTACACAAGCTTGAAACGAAAAACTATGCTTGTTATAAGTTCGCATGCCCCCAGCATAATGATGCAACGAGGTACATGCCCCCCAAGCTTCATTGCATTCAACAAAGTGGATGTAATGAAGATTCACTTTCGAGATCTTGGAAAGACTCGACTTGTATTTTACGAGATCTTAATCAAAGACTTGATTGGGAAGGAGGAATTGTTTCATTTTTTAATGAGGTTGACATAGTAAAAGAACTGTCCTCATAACCCTTGTTTCATTTTTTAACGAGCTTGACACAAGATCAGGAACTATGCTCAGTACACCTAATTTCATTTTTTAAGGAGCTTGACACAGGAAAGCGAACTATGCTCCGCCCGAACTTCATCATAATGAACAGGAAGTTGGGCCTTCCAAGAGTGGCTCTCCCGGTGGGAGGTCAACACATCGGAAGTCAGGACCCAATGCCCCCAGGACACTATGCACGACGGTGCATTGCTGGATACAGGTATGGGATAGGTGGCCACATAGTTGATTTGCGGGGGGGCAGATACAACTGGTAGATAAAAACTAGGAGGGGACGACAACGGCGCAGGAGGCATCGGGGGACTAACAAATGACAATTGATCGATAGTCACCATTCTTCCATCGTGTGGAAAGCAAACCACATGGAAAAGCGAAGAGACAAGGCCCCCCATAGCATAAACATAGTCGCGACCAAGGAGAAGACTGAAATCTAAAACACCTTGGGTAACCAACACGTCGATATGGACGGTTTTACCTCCCAAAGTAATAGGGAACTTTGGGAGGACTCTTAGAGGTGGAAAGGCTCCTCCGTCAAAAGCCAACAGATTCTACGTGACCGGCCCAAGCTGCGAGGAACCTAAAGCTTGCCAAGTAGTGTACGACATAAGACTGACCGACACACCTTCATCCAAAACAGTGCCAGGTATTGCCTTATCACAGGCAAGTACCGTAATCTGGAAAGGCACATGGGATGGAAGGTGGAAAGTGGTCAGGTGACTCCAATCAAAGGAGATGGCCAAACTACTTGGTGGGGGAATCGTATGATCGCCCCCATGGTCCATAGGAACCGAAGAGGGACTTTCGGGAGCAGCTGGGATAGGAGAGTGATTTCCGGACTCAGGGGAATCTGAGGAGACGAGAAGAACATGGGAATTATGCCCTTCAAAAACAGAGTGATCAGGTGGTGAACTCGAGTTGACACTCTTTCCGACCAATAGTTGGTCTGGAACAGGCTGGGCAGAGCCAGGTTCAGGAAGAGGAGGTTGGACAAGAGAGGAATTTGAACCAATCTTGTTGTCAGCAGGGGGACGATCTGCAACTGCAGAAAGACGTTGATATCCAATAGGGAGTTGGGCTGAGGGAGCCGCGAGATTTTCCAAGACGTTGGAGGCTTTATCCATGAGTGGACAAAGGTGAAGGGGATGATTGCCTTCACAAAGTCTGCAAGGGACTCGAATCTTCCCTTTTCCTTTATTATTCCCAACTGAGAGGGTAGCATCACCGTGAGATTCAGAAGGTGATGAGGGGCGGGCCGGATCGTGGGACCATACTTCTAAGACCCTGGGAATGCCAGGACAATCGCGAAGAAGGTGGTCATCCTTGCACAATCTACAAGGAAACTTGACCTTCCGCTGAGGAGCAGAAGGTGGCCCGACTTCAGGTGTACTCGAGGGGGTAGCTGCGCTTTTAGCCTCTCCTTTGAGAGCCTTCTTCTTCTTCTTCTTAGCCACCTGGTTACTCGAATCAAGACTTTCACCAGGCGAAGTAGAAGATGAGGACGTAGAAGTGGGCGTAGAAGGGGAAGGGTCCACCTTAGAATCAACATGAGGTTGTTTAGGTGGAGGGACTGATTGATCAGTAGGTGATACGGTGGGGACCAGAGCGGTTGAGAACAACCAAACAGGCAACCCAACAGTTAACCCTGGGAGGGACAACGTTGCCATGTAAGGAGCACCAACATTCCCCAGAGGAGGGAAATGACCAGGATTCCCGTCAGGGGGGGAACTTGGGTTGGTGAACCCCGAGAAAGTTGCCATCAAGAACAAAAAAGAAACCTAATCAAGCTAACGAAAACAAGATCTAACCAGGTAAATGTGAACCCGGCCGAATAAATTTTAAGACAAAGTAACTGAACTTGACCTTTTCATGTTTTAAGAGTCGAGAAAGGGACAAAAAGGTGACTCTAGTCGCCTTCGAATGTTTTGTGAGCCCGAAGTGACAAACTGCTCAAGTGAGCCTTTTCTTTTAAGGAGTCTGAAAGGGATCAAAAGTGACTACTCTGGAGAAACTAGGCAAAGGGTTTACCAGACAATCCGTAAAAATGCTTATACACCTTGGTAATCATATGAAAACCAAGGACTTTCTGTACTGCAGTCAATCTTCCCGAATGCTGTGTTCGGTGCGTTACAGGCTATAAGGCGGCAGACACGGCTTCCTATGGATCAAGGATGCAAACCTAGTGGAGTCTCCCCATATATACGTGATGGTACATGGGATCCCAAGTCCGTACTAGACCACAATCAAACCACACCAGGAGGAATCACCCAACCTTGATGTGAGAACAAAGGTGACTAGGTTTAACGACGTCGGAGCACGTCTCTAGCCTAGACATCTAGAATGTTTGCATTATGTTCCAATGCGTTTTTAAGTTGATTCAATTTATTTTATGGTTGATATTTAGTTAAGTTTCAGTTTAAGTCCCTACCATATGTGATCTTTCACAATTTCCTAGATGCAAGCTACATGCGAAAGAAAGCCATTTCGTTCAATGAATACTAACTATGAGAAGGTTAAGAGTTTCAATCAAACAAAATGAACACAATCAAACAAACACCCTAATGCGGCTAATGGAAAATAAACAAAACTTTTTCTTTTCAATAATGCAAATAACGAAAAGTTCTATTCCATTCACTATTAAATGCAAAATAGATTATTTGATTTTTCTTTCTACAAGCACAATGCACTAGAATAAATTTTGAAAAATAATAACACTGAGCAAAGAAGCGAATTCACTCAATGAAGGCACAATGAAATCCCAAGACACTAAAACAGTTCTCCAAATCAAAAGGAAAATAAGGCTTCGCACGAGCTATGTGATCTAAGCTCAAACAAAGCTAGAATTAAATCCAAGCAAACAAGAGCAAATTGTTCGGAAATCACTCAAAAACACTTCAACAATCACTGAAAAAAATGTGAAAAGCAATCACAAGGTTAACTAGACGATCAAAGAACCCAAAACTCCTACGGGAGGCTCGACACACATGGCCACTAGATGCCTTAGGGTTGAGGTGTGAAATCGATTGAAAGAGGCAAACACCCGGAGGAAAAAGGTTGCAAACCAGTCAAACAGGGCTTAAACACACTCCAGCAATTGAAAAAGAGGTGGCAAAATGCAAATCCTAGCTCAGACAGCAAGCAAAACAAGTGGACCAAAAACTAAAGGGCCTGGCACGACTGTCAGGCTGCAACTCGCGCTAAATAGGGATTGGCGCGGGTTGTCAATTAGCAACAACGGCCACTAGCATGACTGTGAAGGCAAAAAGCATGCTAACAAAGTTTGACAATTTCAAAAGAAAAATACGCAGTCCAGGGCTTGGGTCACAATCTCAAAGCAAGTCAAAAAGCACAGGGGCAGCAAGAAATTCAATTCCAAAGGCTTATCTAAGCAAGAAAACAAAAGAAAACCAAAGAGGCAAGACAAACTCCAAATCGTTTAGTTAGTAAACCAAACCAGAGATCGACTAAAGCGGCTTTGATTTACTTCACTACTGCAAAGCAATAGTGTTTCGAAGGCTATCTGGCCGTGTTTCAGACTCCGTCTAAGTTTACAAATCAAACAACAAGCTAAAACTCCCCAGCGGAGTCGCCAAATTGTTGGAGAGGTAAATCCCCTCTACAGATAGAGGCGATCCCTACTAGCCCAGAACGGGTCTAGCAACAATCAAACAATGCTATAAAGCAAGTTCCTAATTGCAAATAAAGAGTAGGTGATGAAGACCTACTTGAGATCCAACGCTTTAGTTTGTAGAAGAGATGTCGCCCGCGTTCCTTTGCCTTGGCCAGTCACGATCCTCCACTATCCACGTGAATGGACACTTGCACACAAAGAGAACAACACAAACACAAGAGTGAAATCTAATATATGCAATTATACATCAGTCAGGAAGGATATAATTCAACATCAACCATTACAAGTACAACGAGAATGGAACCATAATGATAGTCATCTATTATTAATAATTCAACAAAGGAGAATACAACCAGCGTCCTGACGTCAAGTCCTCCTTTGGCTGGGTGCTCAGCTACACAAGTCTTGCAAAAGCTTGAAAGGGTGAGGGACAAGCTCTCTCTCTCTCTTTAGTGACAAAGTATCCTTACTTAGGTAAAGCCTTATGGATACAAAGAAGGCTCTTGCAACTCCAATATTTTGATATCTTCCTTTCAGCACAAGTATTGCCACTAGAGTCAGAACTATCAGAACTAGCTTGCTCAAGCCATGGAAACAAGCTTTTATAGAGGAAAAGGAAGAGATAAGGTCAATCACAACAATAATGGATTTGGCTTCATCACTTGGAAACTTCTATGGAATGGTGGCAAACTACTTCCCATTCAAGGAGATTCGAAGCCAAACCATCCTCACTTAACTTGGATTCAGTTGGTGAACGAGTTGGATGGAACTTTCGGAGGTTGATTGATTAGAAACTTTGCCCAAAAAGGTTGGCGCGATTGCGAATCTGGGACAGAGCGCTAATGGCACGCCCCTTTTATAGGATTTTCCCCATTGGCACGGGCAGTACATAGTGGACCAACGCTAATGCAAAAAGGGCTATTTTTAAGGGCAAGGTGCAGGAGATGTCTTCAGGGCATATGAAGCTCATGTTCAGAGGTGAATGATGCAAGTGGTTTCAAGTCTTGTCATTGCTCACAAGTCCCGGAATGAGTCCTCCAAGATGCAGGAGAGGGGTAACAGGGACGGTGACAAACGGTGACAAATTACTGTGTAACAGTTCACTTCGAACAGTACGTATTTTTCTTCGGCGTATCATGGACTAAAAGATAATAAGCTCATCACACAAAGGCAAGATGATAGATAACCAAGTAGTAATTGCTGCACAAGCCCTCTAGTACTTTACCCCGCTCGTTTCAAGAGTCACACATGGCTTCATGCAAAAATATCCTACAAAAAAAACAAGAGAAATGAAAAACATCAAAGCAAAGAAAAAGCATAAGCGAAAGTGAAAGAAAATCACGTAAGAAAACAAGCAAGCAAACAAACAAGCAAACAAAGCATATAAGCAAACAAGCATGCAAGCAAACAACTGAAAGCAAACACTACTCCTACTCTTACACTAACGGTGCATGGGCCTGATCACGTGAAGTGATACTTCCAATGCAGCCACCAATGCATTGGTAAACCCATGTTGATGAAGGTTTGGTCTATGAGCAACCCAGTTGTGCGAACCAATAAGCAAGAAATATATAACAATGAAGACAACCACACTTCATGTTTCAAAGTGCCCACGGGACATAAGTGAGTGCAAGTGCATGATAGACAGTATGTGGACTTGAATCTCATGGTGGCATGTGACACTACATGCAACTTTGAAGCATAAGCACACTCTTGACTGTGAGAGGCAAGTAAACAAGAGAAGCAAAGATAAATTGTGTCGTGAACGAGTGCTTGCAATGTAAGACTCCTCCAATGCATGAGCAATGGGATCGTGCAGTTCAAGTGGAGGAAGTGTGATCTGTGTGTGAGATGGATCTTTAATGCATATAGATGAGTGATGAAGAGCCTTGGGTGATTGAATAGTTTCATGATCATAAGTGAGACTAAACCCAAGAAAGCGAGGGCCTAACATAACCATCAGCTCGGGCTGAAGTGCCTCGACAGTCTTGGGTGTCTCAACTTCATCATCAAGTAAATCATCATACACCGGTGGCTTCAAAAGATCAACTGCGATAGGTTCATGATCGTGATAAAAAATGGAAGCAAATGGATCATGATCACCATGATCAGAAAAATCAATGAATTCCTCGACATCTTCATGATCAGATGAATCAAACAAAGGGGTATATGAAAAGCAAACAAACTCATCCTCCGTGTTTCTGGAAAAGACAGATGAAGGATCAAGTGGATTTTCAATGGGTAACTTATCCTCTTCGTTATCGAATGATGGACTAACTTCCGGTGAGTCGTGCGAGTGATCAACATAGGGTGCATCCGTGGATGAAGACACACATGCAAAATCATGGATAGCAGGTTCACCAAAGAGGTTAGGAAAGAACCAATGGGTCTCAGACAGAAGGGAGTCATCCTTCGTTGAGTGTTGATGTTCAAGCTCCCACTCGTACTCTTCATAAATGCCAGTGCATTTTGGTTGTGCAACACCAACTCCATCAATGGGTTGTTCCTTGTTCACAATAAGTGAAGAGTCCGAAATGGACGAACACAAGACAACATCATCCAGAGGAACATCTGAGTGCGAAGATAAATGTCGAAGAAAAGAATGCATGTGAGAACTTGAAGGACTCACAACCAAATCTATGCGAGAATTGAGTGGAGTGATGTTGGGAGAGTGTGAAGGATGAATAGGTGTGTGAGCATGATCCTCAACATCACTGGGCAATGGTGGAGCTGTTGAATGAGAGGGAGGCAGATAGTTAGTTGAGATCATGCCCTCTCCCACATGAGATTCCACAGTTCCATCAATGAAGAATGTTGAGCGAGGCTTGATCTCAAGCTTCCTCTTGGGACAGGAAGATTTTTTAAGGCAATACTCGAACCAGTCCCAAACATAAGAAAATTTCATCTGGCTCCTTGGAGCTTAAAACTACAAGTAGTCTGAGCACCCAATGAAATGGATATTCACGAAGTGTGTATGAAAGCAACAAACCGGCTTGTTCGTCAAAAAAATCATCTTCCTCATGAATCATGGAAATAAAGTTATCTAAGTGCTCAGGCCATGCCACTTCGCCTTCACCATCATATGTGTGAGTGGACAAGAGATCAAAAAGCTTCCCCGAGATGGAGACATCTTCACGATTTGAAAAACACCTCGGGGGAAGAAGACTACAAGACTCCATGAAAGATATGAAAAGGTTCAAAACTACAACTTGTCATCAGTCCCTCCTTCTACCGCCAGAAATTTTGATGGTGCTGGACATGCCAATATGTCAAGGGGATCTCCCTAGTAAGAAGTCCTAATTAGACCTCAGACCATTTGGTGTAGGAATCCCAATAGTGGGTCGTAAGGTAATGCCTTGACCACGATGTCGCACAGAGGCAAGTAAGATAACTTTATCAGTAGCAAGGGTGTGACTGATGCAGTGAGTCAAGGAAGGTGTATGAGAGGTTCTAACACTTCGAAGGGGGAAAAAGTGAAGGTGATTTCCAAGTTGAAAGGGATCAGTCCCAACTCGGCTAGGAACACACAACACAAAAGGACATGCACAACTTCCGGCGAAGCAGTCCACTCGAATGCGACAGTCACATCATACAAGGTAAGATAACATGCAAAAAACTCACGGATCAGTCCGAGACGAGTGCGATTATTGTTACAGTATGGTTCATGTGTAGAAATTTCTCTATAGATTAGCTACCTCTGATACCATGTAGAATTTCCTGCAAATTCTCTACAAATCTACCTCTGAGATTTATGTAGAAAATCTGACTGTAGATTAACTTGATATTGCAATTTACCAAAGAAAAATACTATAATCTACTTCTACTATCAAACTTGCAGAAGCTTAAAGATCGAGCTGAATCAAAGCTGAACACATATAACTAGAAGAAGGAGAATCAATGCACATGAAACACAAAAAATACTTAGGCAAAAGCCTCAGCTAAAAACCCCACTATCTGTACTATCATACAAGGTGGAAATACATCCGATTTATACAAAGAATTAGCTCTCACAGCTAGTCAGCTCTCAGTACAATCCTCTTGGGATGCTCACAGGAAATCAAAGCTTCTCACAAGCCTTCTCCTCTACCCTCCAAGCTCATATTTCCTTGCATAGTTACCTTTGGGATGATCTCCTTCACCCAGTGTAACACTTCTCTCACACACTGCTCTAACACACTGTCAGAACTGTGCAATCCTCAAGGAACCTTGCCTTGACTGCATGCATTGGTTTCCTTTATAGGAAAACACATGCAATTGATAGTAAACTATCCTTGTCTTTAATCTCAACTGGGTCTTTCTCTGAATAGACATACATGAGTTTCTGATGAGGGAGTCTTCAGTTATCTAGAGTACACTGGTTGAGTGCATGCATGCACCAACTGGATGATAACTCACAATTAGTTCCTCAAACAGTTTGGAACTAACTTAACTGGACTTAGCTCAGTAAACGGAGCTAACTAATTGAAACTCAAATATAACTCAATATTATCTCCTTAATTAAGGGATAATCTCCTTAATTTAAGGGATAACTGTTGCATGACTTCAGAAATACTTCTAACTTGAATTTCTCCAACTAATTAATCCATAATGAATGAATTAATTAATTCTAAGCAGTTGGTGAGACTAAATTTGAATTTAATTCACAATTTTAATTCAAGGAAAAATTAAAATTGGAATATTCTGGATTCTATTTTTATCATTTCTTGTTGCTATTTTCAACACTCCCTTTCAACAAGAAAGGAATTCAACTTGATCCCGATCCTGAACCTTTGGAATGTTCTGCATGCAACACTTCTCTCTAGTGTTGTTGCTCCAACAATCTCTAGAAAAAAAAAAACATCCAACCTAAATCAGAATGATGCCCTGTCATCAAAGTCTTTGACTACTATTGCCTCTGTCGACTGAAAACTTTGCAATTCTGCTGACTTAGCCTTTCTGCACTGTTGTCAATCCTTCTCTGCACTCTTTAGTATCTGACTTCTCTAGCCTTTGTCACTTTGATCTTTGATTACATCAATCCCACTGATTCCTCCCGCTATTATGTACTTTGGGCTCCTGTAGCAAGTTACAATCCATGAGATAAAAACTCTCAATGGACCCTGCCCAATTTCAGCCTTCTTGGGACTATCACTTCACATCAGCCCACCTCACACCTGGAGGTATGGCTGCATGTGATCTCTCTGCTGACTCTAATTGTGGCTCCTCCACAATTGTCTAAGAATTTTTCTGGGACTGCAGGTTGAGAGGTAATGTACTCTCCCTCTCAACCACCAAGTCTCTAACATTTGCCTTGCTCCTCAAGGCTTTACATGCATCTTGAAACTCAAGAGCATACAGGTTCTTGACTCGTGAACCGATCTGTTTCACCTATCTTGTGGTGATGTGTCTAAGGAAAACCTTTCCCTTACTAAAGACAACATCGTAGCCTTTGTCCTCCAACATCGCGACTGATACCAAGTTCTTCTTCAGTCCAGGCACATACTTCACATCGGTCAAGGTGATAGAAGCTCCATGCTCCCTCTGAAAAGCAACAATGCCCACTCCTGAAACACTAAGCTTTTTGTCGTGACCCATCTCTATGCAAATCTTGAGGTCTTTCTCCTCCAAGGTATTGCATAAACTTTTATCGCCGATCATGTGGAATGAGGCTCCACTGTCAAGATACCAACCACAACCCATCATTGATGACACCATGCATGTGATGAGGGTGAAGTCCATTTTGAACTGAGAGGATAATGCCTCACCTTCCGATCCTTCCGAGGATCCCTTCTTGGACTTCTTCAATGGGCAATTAGTCACATAATGACCCATCTCGTGACAATTAAAGCATCTCACTTTAGACTTGTCAACCTTCTTCCCTCCATGAGAAGAATTCGATTTAGAATGGGATGCCTTCCCCTTCCCTTTCCTTGCCTTACTTGCTAAGGCCAAATTTTCTTCATCATCATCCCTGGATGAAGAACTATCTCGTGTGATCCTCCTGATCTCCTCCTGCATGAGATCTGATCACAGTTGTTCCCAATCCGACAGTTTCTCCCTTCCAGTTACAGAATCCTGGTAGCTATTCCAGCTCTTTGGAAGGCCAAGGAGAGCTAGGCTCACCATATCATCATTGGCAGTAGTTATTCCCACACTTCCAAGCTCATCTCTGTAAGTGGTGAGCTTGTTCAAATATGTGGAAATAGTATCTCAATTCTCCATCTTGATTCTTTGAAGCTTATTGTTGAGTGATAAAAGGTGCCTTTTTAACTCCTAATTATCTTCACATTATTTATTAATCAGGGCAGGTCTTTCTATTTCAAGAGTGTACACAGTATGTGGTGGCTATTTAACTCAGAGAGTAATGCTTCTAAATTGTAGTATAGATCTTTTAAATACAAGAGTAAATGGATGTAGAAAGTAAATTCTAATTGCAATTAAAAGAAAACTCAATCCTTCAATGAAATTAAATCCTACAACAATTCAGGTAACAACAATATGCAATTCAAGTAACAACAGTATCAGTTAAGAGTACAACAGTGATAACTCTTCTCTAGAGACTGATTGAATTTAAATCAAACACACTACTCTATAAAACAACGATGACATCAATCTGAGATACTAACAACAATAGTTAATTCTCATTACAGTTGATTACATCGAGCAGGATATTCATCTAGGAAACTCAATCCAAAGCGAAAGGAAACTAATTAAACAATAATGTTGTAAATTTTATAAAACAAAGCTATTATGTCAATGCAAAGAAATAAGGAACAACAACGAAATAATAATAGCAGAAAGCAATAAACTATCAATTGTCACACTTGTAAGAATTAGAAATATATGACACAGGTGAAGCAGTGAATTCCATCGAAAGCCGAGCCCTTAGCCGCTAGCGTACATTACTGGTTACTTCAGATAAATGAAAAGGAACATCAACTCCTCTTATATGTTAATCATGAAAGAGTATTACAACGTATTTGCGTTCTTCACTACAACGAAAGTCTGTAATTGAGAATTACAATAATAATAAAAATAGTCGTCTCCCTACTGCTTACAATCGTTGCCTTTTATAATGAGAAAGGGGTAAAAAGATAGATGATAAAAGCGATCCCTCAGGATCTCTCGATCCTAAGGGATTCACGCAATTTTCTAACTTCAGACATCTTTCCCTTCTCCCTTTGATCCTGTTGATTTTCTTTTAGACGTATTTGCAATTGCCGCATCCTTCCTTAGCTTGCTACTTTTTCGCTGTCCCTTAGTTAGGGAATAACAGTTGCCCCTTTTCGTACTTTCCTGCATAAATAAGGATGATACTTAGCCAAAGCATAAATGTAAATAATTTCTATATTTCTTATCGTAATTTCTTAATAGATTAGTGCATTGAGATATAGAAAGGATGAGAATAAAGGAAAAGGATAATAAGTTAATAGTAAATGCATACCTTTTCCATGACCCAACATACTCCCCTGCTTACTCTTTTTCATGTCCTCATGAAAACCATGTAGTCCGTGTGCAGAGCAGTCAAGGAATAAGTTGGAGAAGGAATGTCGTAAAGAAGTCTGCAAACATGATTCTTGGCCAAAATTTCAAAGATGTGCCTTGTTTTTCCTTCAGGCAGTTCATATATAGCCTTATACCCCTCATCAGGAAACCAAATAATAGGGTTGCAGAACCGATAGACTAGCCAATAAGGACATTCCTTTAAGATGAGATTACTATAAATGACAAAGCGTTCTGCAGCCAATTTAAATTTTTTATAGTTGAATGGTTCTCTATTCTGTACATTGTTATTGGAAACTATCCATCTAAACTTGGCTGCGGCCAAGGAGATTTCCTGAATGGAAAGGAAATAATCTACTCCTTTTTGGACAATCTCTTTTTGAATAGGCCCCAGAGTTTTGATTACTCCTTCCCTCTTCATCAAACTTTTGTGATTGGCTAGCATTTGTAACGAATGTTTTGGTTCACCTTTAACCCAAAGGTCCAGTCCATTTTCTTGCCTCTAGAATGTGTTGTGAGCTTTGAACCATTTCAGTTGGTTAACATCGAATGAATAAAAGTTTGAAATTGTACATCCCCTACAAAAGGATTGGGGTTCTTTTCAGTTTCTTCTTCTAATACAAAATTGTGTAAATAAAATTCACACAACAGCCTCTGTACTTTTACCCCATGATGTTTGCAACAGTTTATAAAATCCTCAATTGTTTTCAACTCTATCGGTTTTCCAGCTTTGATAGCTTTGATCTTCAACTGTAAGTATCTTTACATAAAAAACAGGGCATAGTTGTTGGCAGGAGATCTGCATGCCAATATGTCAGTATATAAGGAGCAAATAGTATCCGTTTGACTCCTGGCCTTTTCCAATATGAGCTTTATTTTCTCAATTCTTTCCTCTGCCCTTCGGTATTTATCGAAGGTCTCACTTTCTAACACATTCATATCTCGGAGTTGCCTCTGTAATTCCTGATATCTCTGTTGGGGGATAGTTTCTACCTCAAGCTGTTTTATGGTAAGCTGAGCCTGTGCCAGATTTTCTTGAAGATTTACTATACTAGGGTTGCTGCTTGTCATAATATCTTTGGCTTGAATATGTGTCTGCGTATTCTTGCTATGAGAGTGGATTTTTATTGTCTGCACATTCTTATTATGGGACTGAATGCTTATAGTCTGTGTACTTTTATTATGGACAATCCGTCCTTCTATCTGGGTGGCCGTGCTGTCGGAGGGTACCACCTCCATTTGAATAGCTAAGTTATGAAAATGTATACTCTATGTTTGGGTGGCTGCTTCTGCAACAATTGCATGCTGTTCCTTAATAATTTGAGTGAATATGGGCTCAATTTGAGTCCCAATAACCTTTGTATCATGCAATTCAGTTTGAATGGTTGCATTTATTGTTTCCGGGGTTTCCTTTCTAAGCTTTTTAATTTTGTTTTTCTTCTTTTCAAGAGGAATAACTGTTCCACTAATCATTTCCGCTCTTAGCGAGCTCGGTTTCTCATCTAGCCTTTGTTTTACAAGAGTTGTGTCCTTACCCTAGCTTGTTTCTATTTCTCTTGTTTGGCCCACATTCTCTGTATTTAAACTGACCCAACTGGGTTCTCCTGGAGGTGTATTACTAAATTGGTTCACCTATTCTTGGGTGGGTTCTGCTCTTGTCTCTACTTCGCCTCTTATGTTTTCTGATATAGTTCTATCGTGGCCAGAGATCTCTGCAAATTGTGTTGCCCCATTGTTCAAATTGAGGGGACTTTCCGGTTGTATGAACTCATCCTTATTGGCCAAAATCTGGGCCAATTCAATATCAAGCAGTAATTCACCTGGGGGACTTGATGTTGAGAGAGGTTCTAATTCATCTCTTCCTTCTTCTTCGGACTGCCTTAATTCTCCCTCATGATCCGACTTAGGGCCCTCCTGGCCTTCTATTTGCAATTGTTGTTCACTTTCTGAGCTAGACAATTCCATAGGCTGGGTGATACTTCCTTGGGGGTTTTCAGCTGTTCCTAAGTTCGTCTTCATCCTAACGGAATGTCTACGTTTTCGGGGAATGTTGGTGGTATGGGTAGTCTGTTTCCTTTTCGGAATAGGGTTAGGTGCAAGTAGAGCCAAACCCCCTTCAATAAAAAATACTAATTCCTCCCAACTTGATTGTTGTTGGATGAGGCTGTAACTTACTATCAACCTAATCAAGAAATGGTTGCTCACAGCAGTCTCTATATGCCAGGATTTTTTTATGCTTCGAGTAGTGTCATGCAATAAGAAATTCAAATACGCAGGCAAATTTACAGAACATTTTTGTTTCAGAACTGCTAATAATTTAAGGTGACATGGCCTTACCACATCTTTTCTCCCATCGCATGTGATATAGCTATGAACGACTCTAGCCAGTTCTTACCACGGTTCTCCAAGGGATGAAGATCGAACTCCTTTGCCTTTGATAATCAAGTCCTGTCCCTCATCCTGAAAGACTACAATAATGTCCTGCAACCTCAATTTTTTATGAGTCCATATGGGTTCGACTGCTGATAATCCGGACACTTCAGCTATTACTGCATTTGTCATTGTAATTTTCCTTCCTCTTATCGTAGAATGCTCATTCTATAAATTCTGTAAGAATTCAATAACAATTGCTTCATTGGGTTGCTGCAGTCGTGTGAAATATGTTATCCAACCAACTCAGGTTAGAATTTCTCTCGCTGCATCAGAAACAGCTAGTATTAATGGCTCCCTTCGCACTGTTCGTACTCCCATACTGCCTGGATTCTACAAAACGTTAGTATCGTAGAGATGTTACAACAATAGACAGAACTGCGTTTATGGAACAACAAGTTGTTATAATGGTTATTTCAAATGATGCTTTACAGGAAAAAATATCATTATTCTAGGACTTGCTATTGTATCACATACTTCGTAATCATGGAATGTTGAATTTCCCTGCATAATCTAATAAAGAACCGACACGCCTGCATAACTATACTATGGATTCACCCTCCTTAAAATGATAGGTCGCCTTTGACCAATTAAATGAGGGAATGACATACTGGCGATGACGTACAGGAGTGGTAAAAATGGTAAGGTATACATATTTATGATAGGATCGCAAAAGATATCGGGGTGCTGAAATCAATGCATAGAACGAGAATTGTGAATAAATGTGGAGATGCTGTGGAGTGATTCAAAAAGGGAGGAAGGACATCTGACATGGAAAAGATGCTTTGCGGTCATTATTCCACTTAAACCACTATGATTGACTTTTTAAAAGATATCTCATGCATAAAGGTTCAAAAATAAATTAGGAATATAATATCTCTGTAGTAAAGATAAAGAATAAGAAAAGGGAGTTATAATAACTATTGATGTTGAAAATATGACTCCAATATCATCAGCAGAGCTTTTGTTGTTTACAGGTGTTTATAACCTTGACAGAGTTACTTTTTCACCCTTTGGAACCATGATCCTTTATGTATAATTAGGAAAATGCCTTATGATGTTAGAATGGAGGCCATTGTCTTGGCTTGGTGACTAGATGAACACAATGCCATTCACTGGGGAGGAGCGAAAGGTGGGCAGGCTGGCTCGTGACGAGACCTCCTATTCCAAGGACTTTATTTTTATAATGCATCCATTGGATCATATCCCTAGTGTGGTGGCCATAGTGGGAATGCCACTTCACTGCTTCCTTATGATCATGGTAAGTTGGTTCATGATGAGACCCCTATCCTCCATCTGACAAATCATAGAATTGTTAGTAAACATATGTATATTTGTTTCTTTCCTTCCCTTTTTTTTTTTAGACAACACTTCCTATTTATATAGAGAAGGTGGCTCAACACTCCTTAAGAGTAGGGATGGTGGAATAAGTTTGAACATACCAATAGAAAAAAATATGCCCTTAATCTTATTCAATGATAATGAGCAGAGAGAAGAATTATAGGGGTTAGGGAAGAACTAGCATGGTACAAATAATCAATCATTTTGATTTATAGTGAAGATAAGGACAACAACGTGATATAGATGGTTGTGTCCTTCCCTTTTTAATCAATACAAACCAATCTCATTAAAGATGATAATATTTGATTTTCTTGTTCCAATAACCTTCAAATTTTGTATCCTTACATATATGTTTGTATTCTTGCCCCATAGAGGATCATAGAGAGTGAAATATTATTCAAAAGGTGCTTATTTCCTAAAGAAAACCTCACACAAAGAGTGATGTTCCTTAAAGGGAACAACAAGAAAAGACACACAAAAAGGTGTAGTTCCTTAAAGGGAACAACAGTTGTTCCTTGTAAGGAACAACAAATGAAAAATACACGTGGATGGTGCTATTCTGTGTTGGGAACAACGAAAGGATATATACATGATGGTGCTATTCCTTAGAGGGAATAATAGCTGTTTATTAGGATGAATAGCAAGAAGAAAAATTGCACACTGAAACTGTTTTTCCTTAGAGGGAATAGCAACTGTTCCTTATAAGGAACAATGAAAAGAGAAAAATAATTGGACAAAAAATTTCTGTTACTTAGAGGGAACAACGGTTGTTCCTTAGAGGGAACAACAACTGTTCCTTAAATGGAACAACGGAAAAACAGATGCAAACGAAACCGCTGTTCCTTAGAGGGAACAATGGCTGTTCCTTATAGGGAACAACAACTGTTCCTTAAAGGGAACAATGAGAAAACAAGTCCAAACAAAACTGCTATTTCTTAGAGGGAACATCAACTGTTCCTAAGAGGGAACAACAGATGTTCCTTAGAGGGAACAACAAGAAAACAAATCCAAACGAAATTGTTGTTCCTTAGAGGGAACAACAACTATTCCTCAGAGGGAACAACAAAAAAACAAATACACGCGAAACTGTTGTTCCCTAAAGGGAACAACAACTGTTCTATAAAGGGAACAACAAAAAGCAAATAGACACGAAAGTGCTATTCCTTAGAGGGAACAATAGCTGTTCCTTAGAGGGAACAACAATTGTTCCTTAAAGGGAACAACACAAAAACAAATAAACAGGGCACTGCTGTTCCTTAGAGGGAATGACAACTGTTCCTTAGAGGGAACAACAACTGTTCGTTAGAGGGAACAATAACTATTCCTTAAAGGGAACAACATGAAAAAAAATAAATAGGGAACTGCTGTTCTTTAGAGGGAACGACAACTGTTCCTTAGAGGGAACAACCACTGTTCCTTAAAGGGAACAAAAAAAAGAAAATAAACAGGGAAGTGCTGTTCCTTAGAGGGAACAACAACTATTCCTTAGAGGGAACGACCACTGTTCCTTAGAGGGAACAACATGAAAATCAAATATACAGGGAACTGCTATTCCTCAGAGGGAACGATAACTATTTCTTAGAGGAAACAACAACTGTTCCTTAAAGGGAACAACACAAAAATCTGTACACAAAATTGCTGTTCCTTAGAGGGAATGACAACTGTTCTTTGGAGGGAACAACAACTGTTCCTTAGAGGGAACAACAAAAGAGAATTTATATACAATTTATACAAGCAAATTCAATCAAAACAAAAAGAAATTTTTTTATGTACAAATTTCAAAAACAAATGAATTATTCACTGGGCCAATGTTGAGGACGGGTTGCCTTCTTCAATCAAAATTTGTATGGTGGAATCTTCCCATAATTATTGGCAAAAGGACTCCTTGGTAAGCAGTTTGTGATAGAGATGTCCATGCACTTTAAAAGAGTAACCAGACCCATCAATGGTGGCTAATGTGAGGGTGCCATTATTGTGCACCTTTTGTATTTCATAAGGTCCTAACCATCTGGTCTAGAGTTTTACCGGGAAATCCTGGAACCTAGAGTCGTACAGGAGTGCCCAATCTCCTTCATGGAATATCTTATTTTTGATAAGGGCATCATGCCATTTTTCTCTTTGTTGCTGAATCAGTGCAGTGTGTTGAAGAGCTGATAGCCAGATTTCATCCAATTCATTGATTTGATGTAGTCTATTAATCTGTGCTTCGCTTAAGTGCAAGCCTACCTCCTGAGCTATTCTTAATGTCTGGATCTCAAATTCAATGGGGAAGATAGGTTTTTTGCCAAACACTAGCTGATATGGGGAATATATCATGGTATTTCTCCATGTCATGTGGTATGCCCACAGGGCTTCTGGTAATCAGGTAGCCTAGTCATGTCTATGTGATGCAACTGTCTTTGTGAGTATTGCCTCGATTACCTTATTGGTGCTTTCTACCTAGCCATTTTCTTGCAGATGGTATGGAGTCGTGATTCTGTGCATGATATGATGGTTCTTTAATGTTGCAGTGATCTTATGGCCTATGAATTGTGGTCCTCCATCGGTAATTGCCTTTCTAGGCAAGCCATATCGCATGAGTAGTTGGAAAAGAAAGTGGATTACTGAGTCTTCTGTTGCCCTTGGTAGTGCCTCTACCTCCACCCATTTAGTCACATACTCAGTTGCAACTAATATATATGTCTTTTGATTAGATGATGGGTTTATTGGGCCGATCAAATCTAATGCCCATCACTCAAAAGGTTCAATGACTATCTGCGGGTGCAGGGGCATCTCATCAGACAGCCTAGGGCATCCCATTATTTGGCAAATATTGCATGCCTGGACAAACTTCTTGGCATCTTTAAAAATGGTGGGCCAATAATAGCCCATCTGTAATACCTTGTGACCAGTCTGGCGGTTTGCAGAATGTCCGCCACAAAGCCCATCGTGGTAAGCTTTCAGGATGTCGAAGATCTCATCTTCCCTGACGCATCTTCTAATGTGCATATCGGCCCCTGTATGAAATAAATAGCCTCCGATCCAAGAGAATCACGTGTTGCGCTGTACTATTGGTTTTATTTCATTAGGTGTGAGGTACTTGGGTAACTTGCCTACTGCCAAGTAATTTGCGACATTTGCATACCATGGTGTTTTTACAATTATAGCAAATAAATGTTCATCAGGAAACTGGTCTTCTACTGCTGCCGAGTCATCTGTCTTTCGCATTCGTGAAAGGAAGTCTGCTATTGGATTTTCTTTTCCTGGTCGACCTTTGATAGTGATATCGAATTCCTGCGAAAGAATCAACCCTCTTGTCACTCTTCCATTTGTAACAGGTTTATTAGTTAGATATTTAATAGTAGAGTGATCAGTGTATAAAACCACAGGGTATCCTGTTATATAATGTTTGAATTTATTGATAGGATAGATTACAACCAAAAATTCTTTTTTAGTAATAATATAATTTAATTCAGCAGGAGATAGATTTTTACTGATATAGTATATTGCATAAGGCTTTTTATCTTCCTCTTGGCCGAGAACTGCTCCAACGGCTATGTCTGAAGCGTCGAATGAAATCTGGAATGGAAAATCTTAGTTTGGGCCCCTTAATACTGGGGCTATTGATACAAGCTGCTTTAAATCTTCAAAAGCACTATCACATTTATCAGTCCAGATGAAATAAATATTTCCTATTAATGCATATAGTGGTGCAGTAATTTGAGAAAAAATCTTTATAAATCTTCTATAATAGCCAGAAAATCCCAAGAAACTGCATACCTCAATTTGTGTGGAAGGGGTAGATATTAAAAGAATTATCTGAATTTTTGCTAGATCTACCTGGATTCCAGCTGCTGAGATATAGTGACCCAAGATAACGCCCTCGGTCATCATCATGTGGCAATTTTCATGGCTTAAACAGAGTCTGGTGGCAATGCATCTTTGCAGAACTTTCTCTAATGTTTGTAATGCTGGCTCGAAGTCATCTCTATAAGGTGTAAAGTCATCCATGTATACCTCAAGCCCTTCATTTATCAGATCTGAAAAATGATGAGTATAGCCCTCTGAAATGTGGCAGGTGCATTGCACAACCCAAAAGGTAAGATCCTGTAAGCAACTGTTCCCCAAGGGCAGGTAAAGGTAGTCTTATCTTGATCTTCAGGGGCAACCTGAATTTGATTGTATCCGCTGAAGCCATCTAGGAAAGAAAATAATTTTTTCCTGCCAATGTGTCCAAGACCTGGTCAATGAATGGAAGGGGAAAATGGTCTTTTTGGGTTGCTTTATTAAGCTCTCTATAGTCAACACATATTCGCCACTTTCCATTCTTTTTCGGCACCACTACTAATGGAGAGACCCATCTGCTGTTAGATATGGGGTAGATGAAGTTTACATCTAACAATTTTTGTAGTTTAGCTTTAACAATATCTTTAAGATGAGGATTTAACCTCCGTTGAGGTTGTCGAATGGGCCTAACATCTTTATCTGTATAAATGTGGTGCATGAATAATTGGGGATCAATCCCTTTCATGTATGGGTAATCCCATGCAAAGGCCTTTTTATATTTTCTCAGGGGTTGAACAAGCATCTGCTCTTGGTCAGCAGTAAGATTTTTGTTAATATTCAAAGTTTTTCCTGGCTCAATTTCTATGGTTTTGCTATTATAAACAGCAATTGTTGGTATTGATTGATCGTTAATATATTTTAAGGGATCTTCTTCTTTGTTGTTATCGAGGGCTTCTTCAATCATGTGACATTTTAGATGGGATACAACATCTAGTTGGTTAATGTAAGTGCTAATGATGTCATCTTATGTTTGATCCTTAAATTCGAGAGCATCTTCTATGGTTAGTAGTGTTCTAATGTTTTCAGTTAGATATGGTACATGTTGTTTTCTGGTTTTGATTATTGTTAAACTTGGATGAGCTAGAGGATATAAGGCTAAATTCTTCACATTTCTTCCTCTTGATATAGTCATGCTACTTGTTCGACATCATATGTAAGCATCCACGGTTGTTAGCCAAGGTCTACCTAGAATTAGGGGATGTCCATCGAGTCAGTTTCTAGGATTGATGACCAGAAAGTCTGCAGGGTATTCCCAGGAGTCTAGTGACACCATTACATCCTGTAATGTGCCTTCTGGTTTGACTACCGATCGGTCAGCCAGTTCCAACAAGGTCGTGGTTGGGTCCAAGGATGTAATGCCAAGCTTTTGACAAGTTGTGGTTGTAAGAATATTGATTACCGCTCCTAAATCAACTAATGCATTGGGGAAGGAGCAACCATTTATTTGCACAGTAACTATAGGATTTCTTGGGTCCTCATATTTTACAAGTGTTTCTCTTCCTGATAGTAAATCAGACAAGGTACCGACTACATGGACAGTTGGGGTTGTTTTTATTTTCCTCTTTGGCTTTTTCATACTCAATTCTTTAATAGTTTTTGCATAAATCAGAATGTCCTGAATAGCCTGGAGGAGTGCTATTTTTATACACAAAATTTTCAATTCTCCCAAAATATCAAAATCAGGGTATTCTATTTGGTGGGGTGTGATTAATCTTTCGGGGAATGGTGGAGAGGAGGTGATTGTGAGTTTTCTGTTTAACCATGTCCTCCACTTGTGGTGCTTGTTCTATAGGTAACTGATCTTCAATTTGTTTGTTTTTATCCCCCTCTGATTCTATTATTTTCCTCGATCTTAATTGAAGCTCATTGCACTCCCTTAACTTGGTTTCTGGCTCTGGTCCTTCAATAATTTTCACAGATTGAACTGTTCTGTTGTTGGGGTTCAGGTTGGGCTAGGAGATGCGGTCGTAGGTTGGTATGAGGGTTCTGTTGCAATGTGTAGGGTGTTGGTAGTTTGGGTTAAGGTAGGGGGATTGTTCTTGCTAGCTGATTTGTAGCTCTTTGCAAGCTTGACTGCCTGTTTTGGTTCTGTGAAGTCGAGGGTGGCCATTGGGATTGATATGCATTATTTTGCCACAACGGTGGGAAGTAAGAGGAATTTGGCCAACTGTTATTTTGATTTGATTGGTTGGGCCAAGGTGGCATAGGGAATGGTTTTTGTGACCAATTCGAAAAAGGTGGCTGATTTTGCCACATGGCTCTCCCGGGTATTGTTGTGAATTATATTTCGGATTTTGAAAGAAAGAAGATGGATCAGTCGGTGTACCTGTTTGTCGTGGTTGCCATTGCCGATGTTGATTTAGTAGGTAGACTGGTTTTATTTCTTCTTCTGCCTCCTTATAGACTACTTTTAGCCCTGGGAGTGATGGGAAACTTTCTGTAGCATGATCTTTCATACATATGGTGCAGGTTTGTACCATATCTAGCGGGCACTCTTTGTGACTATGCTTCTTTCTGCATCTAGGATAGAATATCACCAAGTTTTGTTCTGCTTCTGCCTGCTTTTGTTTGGCTTGCATAATGTCCAATTGCATTGTCAGAGTTTCCAAGATATCTATTTTGAAATCCTCTAGTAGATTGCCAATTTCTGCACGAGTTATATCTCCACCAGATATTTTGTTGTCCCTAGTCGCCACGTCGCATTCTATTGGTTTCAATCTCGTACTGCCTTTTGAGGACCTAATACAAAATTTAATAATGTCAGCATATTCCTCTTGATATATATCACCTTTACCCATAATATTTAATGTTTCTATCCATTGTTCCTTCATCCCTTTAATCAATGTAGTTTTTAGCACATTATCAGGTAAAGGCAGAGTTGCATAGGGAGACCGCTGGAGGTTATATTGAAATAATTCCACATATTTTTCTAATGTTTCACTGGGTCTTGCAACCATTTGGAATATTTCATCTTTCAATTCCCTGGATCTACAATAGTCCTGATATTTTTTTAGGAAAGCAGTTTTCATTTGTTCCCAATCATTTATTGTGCCACCACCTAATCGCATAAACCAACGCAAGGTTGCTCCTTTCAATGTGGAAGGAAACAATTTTAGTTTTTGGGGGTCGGTGGTATAATCATAACCCCAACATAATACATCAAATTCAAACATAAATTCATCTGGATCCTCTGATTTTAATCCATGAAAGGTGGGAATGTTTTGGAGAGGGATAACTTTCATGGGTGCGTTGACTGCTGTGTCAACGATGGGATATTGTAATGTAGAGGTCTAAGGTGCTTGTGGGTTGTTGGCCGTTTGATCAAATATGTGCCAATACTCTTACGGGATCTCTAGAGAGTTATTCCTAGGATGATTCGAAGGGATGGGAATGATCTTAACAACACTACCTCGATTTGGGATACTAGGTGTTCCTTGTTGAATTACTACTTGAGGGGATCTTGGTTCCTCTGTTTTCCCTGTTTCGCCTCCTCCTTCACGAATGTTACAAGAATTCCCTTCTTGTGAGGAAATTGGGCACGGATTTTCAATTTCTTGAAAACTCTGCTCAGTTTCCACTGTTTTGCTATGGACCTCACTGTAGGCTACATATGGTGAGCATGGGGCCTGAAGGGAGATAGTAGGTTGTCTGGAAGCAACGTTTCTATGACCCACTGATGGCTGAGATTCGACTTTCTTTAAGATATCGTCTATGAATTTTGATCGTCCAAGGGCCACCGATCCCTTAGATATGTCAGGTTTGGGTAGCAGAATTGGATTGTGTTCGGGTCTTTTCTTCTTAGTCATTCATGCAAACAATTCAAATGTTTATCTCTACCCTAAGTTCTTAACAATTCTGTTGGAAAGCGGGCGGGGGAGTAGGCATTTTACGTGCTTCGTACGCAGGTTCTTCCCTTTGGTTTTTAATACCCATTTCTCTCCCAACAAATAAGCAACAAATACCTATTTCAGATTTATGTAATTGGGCTGAAAAGCGGGCGAAGGAGCAAGCATGTTACTTGCTAGTTATGTAGGTTCTTACCTTTCGTTTTCAAAACCCAATTCTTCTTCAACAACAATCATTAGATGTACATTACTCCTTAGAAATGGCTACACTATCCCCGGCAACGATGCCAAAATGTTGAGGGATAAAAGGTGCATTTTTAACTCCTAATTATCTTCACATTAATTATCAATCCGAGAAGGTCTTTCTATTTCAAGAGTGTACATAGTATGTGGCGACTATTTAACTCAGAGAGTAATGATTCTAAATTGCAGTATAGATCTTTTAAATACAGGATTAAACGGATGCAGAAAGTAAATTCTAATTGCAATTAAAAGAAAACTCAATCCTTCAATGAAATCAAATCCTACAACAATTCAGGTAACAACAATATGCAATTCAAGTAACAATAGTATCAGTTAAGAGTATAGCAGTGATAACTCTTCTCTTAGAGACTGATTGAATTTAAATAAAACACACTACTCTGTAAAACAACGATGACATCAATCTGAGAGACTAACAACAGTAGTTAATTCTCATTACAGTTGATTACATCAAGCAGGATATTCATCTAGGAAACTCAATCCAAAGCGAAAGGAAACTAATTAAACAATAATGCTGTAAATGATATAAAACAGAGCTATTCTATCAACGCAAAGAAATAAGGAACAACAATGATATAATAATAGCAGAAAGCAATAAACTATCAACTGTCACACTTGCAAGAATCAGAAATATATGACACACGTGAAGCAGTGAATTCCACTAGAAGCTGAGCCCTTAGCTGCTAGCGTACACTGCCAGTTACTTCAGATAAATGAAAAGGAACAACAAATCCTCTTATATATTAATCATGAAATAGTATTACAACGTATTTGTGTTCTTTGCTACAATGAAAGTCTGTAATTAAGAATTACAATAATAATAACAATAGTCGTCCCCCTTCTGTTTACAAACGTTGCCTTTTGTAATGAGAAAGAGGTAAAAAGATAGATGATAAAAGCAATCCCTCAGGATCGAGAGATCTTGAGGGATTCGCGCAATTTTCTAACTTCAGACATCTTTCCCTTCTCGCTTTGATCCTGTTAATTTGATTTTGGACGTATCTAAAAATTCCGCATCCTTCCTTAGCTTGCTACTTTTTCGCTATCCCTTAGTTAGGGAACATCAATTGTCCCTTTTCGTACTTTCCTGCATAAAGAAGGATGATAATTAGCCAAAGCATAGCTGTAAATAATTTCTGTATTTCTTACCGTAATTTCTTAATAGATTAACGCATTGAGATATAGAAAGGATGAGAATAAAGGAAAAGGATAATAAGTTAATAGTAAATGCATACCTTTTCCATGACCCAACACTTATCCTTAAGTGCCAATTTCCTCTGGTTGCTACTATTCTGGTAGAGGTCCTTCAATGTCTTCCACATTGAATATGGAGTATCCTTCCCATGGAGACTTGAGACAATATGGTTTCGAACTCCCTCAAGGATGATCCGTCTCATCCTTGCCACACACTTCTTCCCCTCAGCCAACTCTTGTGCATTAGTTGAACCTGACTTTGGGATTTCTTGATCAATGAAATTCTTCAAGCCATTTTCTTCTAATATAGCCTTCATGCGATATTTCCATGCTATGTAATTCGAGCTGCCTTCCAAGGCATAGTCGAGTCTCAAGCCATAGAATGCCATTGGCCAACCTTGAAGTATGATATGAATTCGATTTGCACTCGCAACCTCGAACTTCAAATTTCAAATTCTCTTCTCCGTATACTGTTCACAACCCCGATAAACTCAACTTCGATACCATGTAGAATTTTCTCTATAGATCAGCATCCTCTAATACCATGTAGAATTTCCTGCAAATTCTCTACAAATCTACCTCTAATATCTATGTAGAAAATTTGACTGTATATTAACTCGATAATGCAATATACCAAAGCAAAATGATATAATCTACTTCTACTATCAAACTTGTGGAAGCTTAAAGATCGAGCTGAATTAGAGTTGAACACATATAACTAGAAGAAGAAGAATCAATGCACATGAAACACAAAAAATACTTTGGGGAAAGCCTCAACTAAAAACCCCACTATCTGTATTATCATACAAGGTGGAAATACATCAAAATTATACAAAGCCTTAGCTCTCACAACTAGCCAGCTCTCAGTACAATCCTCCTGGATGCTCACATGCAATCAAAGCTTCTCACAAGCCTTCTCCTTCGCCCTTCAAGCTCCTATTTCCCTTGTAGTTACCTCTGGGATGATCTCCTTCACCCAGTGTAAAACTGCTCTAACACATTGTCAGAACTGCGCAATCCTGAGGGAACATTGCCTTGACTGCATGCATTGGTTTCCTTTATAGGAAAACACATGCAACTGATAGTACACTGTCCTTGTCTTTAATCTCAACTAGGACTTTCTCTAAATAGACATGCATGAGTTTCTGATGAGGGAATCTTCAGTTATCTGGAGTACACTGGTTGAGTGCATGCATGCATCAATTGATTGATAACTTACAATTAGTTCCTCAAATAGTTTGGAACTAATTTAACTAGACTTAACTCAGTAAACTGAGCTAACTAATTACAACTCAAATATAACTCAATCTTATCTCCTTAATTAAGGGATAATCTCCTTAATTTAAGGGATCACTGTTGCATGACTTCAGAAAGACTTCCAACTTGAATTTCTCCAACTAATTAATCCATAATGAATGAAGTAATTAATTCCAAGCAGCTGGTGAGACTAAATTCGAATTTAATTCACAATTTTAATTCAAGGACAAATTAAAATTGGAATATTCTGGATTCTATTTTTTATCATTTCTTGTTACTATTTTCAACATCATGTGAAAGGTCTATCTAATGTTTGGTAGAACTGTCGACACGGATGGTGACAACAACATATACAACACATTAACAAAAAGATTCATATAATTTCATGTGAACTAGTTCATACACAAGTACGTAAGTTAAACAACATATATCATTAAGGCAACTGGAGCAGTCCAATTACAATAACAACATAAGCATGAAAACGTGCTAGCTCTTATTATTTAAGGAAGTGTAAGTCTTAATCATACAATACATCCATGTAAACTTGCTGGCCCCAACAATGGAATGTTATAGCCACATTCACATGCTCCTCCAAAGAGATGTACTAGCTTCGTGCAGTGGAGAAGCCAAGGCACGTTACAAAACTGTTCAAGCCTTCTTCAAGATAGTCTTAGTAGAAGCTTAGCTGACCAAAAGCCTATACAATGAGTTATGAGGGAATATTTATAGCAAAGGGTGGGTTGACCCTTGACATTCCCCTTTGTGACCATTCAACTACCCTCATGACTCTTCACCTACTCCATGACTGTTACATCAACTATTGAGACTCAAATTACACTTGGCATGACTCAACATTACAATGCACATGTACCCATGAGAAAAATGGCTTGAATAAGCCAAACTAGACATCATTCAGACTTAGACAACCATAGAAGTCCAACTACTCGACATCCTCATGTTGATCAACAATGACATATTGATGCCAAGATTGGTAGTCCTAGATAGTGTCCGTGTGTTCTGTTGTGACATCCGTTTGAAACCTGATCCTAGCCTCCATTACATCTAGGTACACTACTCGGGCTCCTCTTTCCAACTCATCTTAGAGCATGCGCATCATTGTCTTCAATGTGGTCAGACCAGCAACATACTTGTGCATGATGTCTGCACTGATAGGCAAGTCTGGGTTGATGACGGTGTGCATCAACTCATCGAGGTATGAGTCAAACTCCTATCGAACCTGCTTCTTTGTCTTCGCCTGGGTGAGAGTTCCAAGTGATGGGATCACGTGGGTGTGCACTATAACATCCATGATCTTGAATACTCATGCATGGGAAGCCTGTATGCTAGTGATGAGTTGCGGTAGGTCTTCTTAGTTCCGGAACTGACTCCGGATACGTGTTTGCAGCTCGACCGCATTGGTGCTCATCATCTTTGGCAAGTGAAGCAAGGCTCCCTTATACTTCATCATCCATTCTTACATGTTATCAACAACAACATGTTCTTCAAGATGCGTACTGTTCTCGCACATCGCTGCTGTCACCGGTGGAGATGGACGAAAGCTTGGTGCACGGTACCAAACTTGGAGTATAATGCTTGCATAAATGTATCAAGGGACAATACTTCATCTAGTATTGCCTTCTTCAGTTTAGCTTGAGCGAAAATTGTCACCAAGTCTTCTCCTTGCTTGGACACCTGTAGTTCCTTCACCATTCACTCATCCTTAGCTATGAGGAAACAAACACTTGAGCTAATGGCTTCGACATAGACTCTAGTTGCATCAGCCAAAGCAGCTGGATGCTTGTGCACATCAGTCACGATCACTTGTTCTTCAATTTGCGCAGGGGATGTTTGGTCCTCCCGAGTCTGTACTCTCTGAGACTTCACAACTCTGTGATGAGATTTGTCAAAGGAGATGTTGTGCGTGGACTGAGGAATGTAATAAAGCATTCTCTAAACCCAAAGGACTATGACCAGTACACCAATCTTAAGAGTCCTTGATATGGAAAAAGATTTTATGGTATGTACTGATGCATCCAAACAAGGGCTAGGTGCAGTATTGATGCAAGATAGAGGAGTAATAACGTATGTCTCAAGAAAGTTAAAGCCTCATGAAGAACTCTATGCTACTCATGATTTAGAGTTAGCTACTATAGTACTAGCTTTAAAGATTTGGAGACACTATCTAGTGGAGCGAAGTTTAACACTTAAAAGCAACCATCAAAGTCTACAATATTTGTTCACCCAAAGAGACTTAAATGATAGACAAAGATGATGGAGTGAATTCCTAAGTGAATATGACTTTGGAATATCATATATTAAGGGAAAAGAAAATGTAGTAGTAGCTGCTTTAAGCAGAATACCACGGATATTTTCTCTCATACCTATCAAAGTAGACTTAAGGCAACGAGTATTAGAATATCTCATAAAAGATAGCTGGTATTTAAAGGTGAGATCTAGTCTTGAGAGTAAAAATCCAAAAGAATCTAAGTTTGAAGGATATGAATTAGAAGATGATGGAATCTTACGATTCCATGGAAGGATGTATTTTCATGATAATAGGGATATTCGAGACACTATCCTTAAGGAAGCCCACAGAGCAGTGTATTGTGCACATCCTGGAGTAAAGAAAATGTATGCGGATACCAAGAAACTCATCTTCTGTTCGGGCTTGAAACGTGATAATATTCAATTTGTTACAAGATGTTTGGAATGTCAACAAGTAAAAGCAGATCATTGTCATCTAGCGGGTCTTTTACAACCTCACGACATTCCTATGACCAAATGGGAGATTATTTCTATGGATTTTATCACTGGGCTAGCTTTTACTTCTCAAAGACACAGTGCCATTTTGGTAGTAGTGGATAAATTAACAAAAAACGCCCATTTCATTCCCATAAGAGATATTTATGAAGTTGCTGATGTAGCTCGAGTATTCATAAATGAAATTATCAGATTTCATGGAGTACCTAAGAAGATTATATCAGATAGAGATTCACGATTGGTGGAGGTGTTGACCACCATTTATCCTCCAAATCCTAGAGTCATGGGAGGGCTGTACGAGTCACACTCCCCAAGACGTGTGATGATGACTGTCGGATGCCTACTAGGGATTAGGTCGGTATAGCCGATGCTGTCTGTTAGCCTCCTGCTGCAACAGGTTACTCATATTTCATGATTGACATTTTTATAGGCTAAATATGTCATACTTTGCATGCTGCAATGCTCCATATTTTCTTAACAGTCTCCAAGCGAAGAAGGCTACTCAGAGTTCATTTAATTGCCT
>APFE030415634.1:87674-138591 GCA_000404065.3 Pinus taeda
TGGGTTTGCAAGTCTAAGTGCACCCAAATCAAAAGAAGAAAAAATGTTAGGTAAGTAGGCTGGGTAGGTAGTTTTGAGGTTGCTGAATCTTAATTGCTGATCAGTTCCAGATTTCCAGGAGTCATATTTACTCAGGACACAATCAGCAGGCAGTTCTATGCTAAAAGCTCAAAAATAGGTATAACTAACTCCCTTTCTCCATTTGCCCCCAATCATTAACTAACTTCCCCAAAAGAGGTCAAGATTTGCTTGATACCTCTTTAGTTCCATCATTTTCATAGCATTAGCTTGGGTAAAGATCTGCTTTACTCAAAGTTGTTCCATACTCTCTCTGAAAAAGGTTCTATCCCCTTGTAAACAACCTAAGGTCTCCTGAACTTAGCGCTTCCTCATCATCTCCATATTAACCACTGACATTATTATTTAGCTCCCTATATTTTCCCATCCCCCTACTAAAATTATGTAAATCACCCCTATGTAAATATCCCTCCCCCTGGTTGAAAAATAACCATAAGTACCCCCAGGAATTGTTCAGTTTACCTGAAACTTAGCAAGAACCCTCATGTTGCCCCTTCAAACCATCTTCCAAATACAATGGACTCCTTCCAGAGTATAAAATCCCTTTTCAGGTTATCGGACTACTTCCGAAGCCTCAAATGCCTTTCAGACTCACTTACTTACTCCTTTCGACTGCAACAAACCCCTTGCCGACTTCCTTAACACTCCGCAGACCATAGAAAGCCAGATCGCATCGCAAAATCGCAGTATCCTCTCCATGCAAGTTATGACCCATCCGTCGCCACCCGACGCGATATCGCGATATCGGCGATCGGCGGTTGCAAGCGCCAAATGTCCAACTGAAACACCTTCCCGTTCCCCGCCGATGCGATATTGCTATCACATCGGAGAAGTTCATTGCATCGCCTTCAGTATCAGCACCTCGCCACGTCACTTCTGTACCAGGGACCCACCGCAGTCTGACGTCATCCGCCGTATTGCTGACGTCAGCAGCCAGAAAGCCGAAAATTCGCGCAAGAAGGGAAATCGCACTTCGAAGCTCTAGAAAAAGAAACAGAGGCAATTTTTGATGCGCGATTAGCGCGAAGTGATAATCGCGCATCGCTACAGGAAATAGGCCATTTCAGGGAATATTTGGGGAATATTTTGATTCCTTGGCCCGTTGTGCGCCGAAAAAGCCCGAAAATCGCCCGATCGTGCCAAATTGATTCGGTTTAAAGACATCAGAGGACCAATGACAGAGTTTAAAGTGTATCAGATCAAATCATCAGGTAGCAAGCGTGTCAAAGAGTATCAGTAGGCGGTGGAAGCCATCAATGTAGCAGCAAAGAGTATCAGTGAAAATCTTAAACAGCGGCCCGAAGCAGGAGAACATTTAATACCTTCCAGCAGAGTCAAAGAAAGAGGGCAAAGCCACTCAAAGCCCTCAAATCATAATCATTGCACATTTAACTCGCACCAGAGCAGAACTACAGATCCCGAAGCGCAATCATCCCAGCAGCACCGCATCAAGCATCCAAGGGCCACATTGTAGTCTTTTCTGATTCAGCTGCCTCTAGAGCAGCCAAAAGGACTTACCTGCATTTAATTCCAGCAACACTTAGATTTTTGAAGAGCTTTTCTAGCAGACCTGTTTAGGTCAATTGTAATAAATGACTTTATGATATTTTGCTTATATATACCACCCTGAACAATGTAGTGAGGGGTTGGTTGGTTAGTAGGTTAGTCGAAGATATTGCTTAATTTTCTTCCCAGCATTTTCTCCAAGCAGAGACCCGCACTGTAACTGTCATACTTTCTATAATCAAAGATTGCTGAAAGCGTGGATTTCGAAACTGCTTGATGTGTTCAATTGGCCAAGGAGTGATTACGGATTCCATGTTCTCTACATTGATTCAATAAGTGTTTCTCTCCTCTGTTAAATTTCTGTTTTTACACCGTTTCCGCTTTTAAATATGCAAAGGAAAAAGATAGCTTAAGATTTGTTTTCACTACACCTTAAGTTCAATTTCTGCATTTTTCTATGTTTTCATCAGAAATAGCTATGAGCATGTATACTTAAATGATCTTGTTTACGTTGTTTCTTTCACATATGAATGAGAACTTAGGAATTCTTAACTGCTCCTAGATCACCATTTATCCATTTCTCCTCTTTTTCAGTATGATGAAATGATTCTCCTTTGCCTTTCATCCCTGATTTCCATCATTCCATCCCTTCGATAGACTGTTAATTGTATCATGTGTGGCTATGTCACTCCTTAATCCTCTTGTGATCAAGAAGATGCGATAGTAAGCCTTAATCCATGACTCCACGCCCAATGGTTTGAAACTTATCACATCTTACTTTCTACCTTCTATCCAAACCCAAACAAAAAACCCCTGAGCCAAAAGCTAACCTAAAATCATCAACAAAGTTGAATCGTTAAAGAGAGAGCCCTCTTTGATTGCAGGTGGGCTAGAACCTGCAATCCAAAGATTGGTTTGTGGTTACCTCGGCCGTATCCCTATAAGGAGCCTAGGGACAACTTGAGTGATAACATAATGGCGACTCCACTGGGGACCTAAATCGCTTTGCTCGTTTCTGTAAACCCCACTTTCTGGAGAAAGTGCTCCTTTTCTTCAGAGCTTTTCATGTTCAGTTCTGATCTTTGATGGTGGATAGAGATCAGGCACTTCAAAGTCAAAGCATCCACCTGGTGACTCCACTTCATTTTCAATCAAGGCTCCACTAAGGAACGAACCAATTTTACAGCCAAATAGTCCATATTCCAAAGCATTAACAGTGAGATAGAATGACTGAGTTCGTGGAAGATCTTTCATTTGATGAAGCTTTAGATGAATTCAGGAAAAGTTTATCAGAATTTGAGCTTAATGAAGAATTTTTCAGATTGGTGTTATTAAAAACAGCAAGTCGCCCGAATAAACTTTTTCTTGAGTTAGTTGTTGAAAGATATGAAAATGAAATTGAACTCTTGGAATCTCAAATACAATCATATAGTTTCCGCGACCCTAAAGAATTTTTCCAAAATATTCCTCCCCCAATCCACAGGGAAATAGTGCTACCTCCTGACTTACAGATTGAGTATGATTTGGGTTTCAAGGCAAAGACAGAAGGATTAGTTGCTGGGCTTATTACCGAGGATGCATCTGTTCCATCTGACCAAGAAGGCCAAGAATTCTGTCGTAATCTTCCTTCCCCAAGTCAGAGGAAAATAGTGCTACCTTCTGATTCACAGATTGAGTATAATTTTGGTTTCAAAGCAAAGACATAAGAATTAGTTGCAGGGCTTATTACTGAAGATGCAGCTATTCCATCCGACCATGAAGGCCCAGAAGAAACTATCCTACATAATGTTTTTATTGATCCTATTGCAGACTACATGGAACTTCTTCTTAACTCAAGTTCTTTAGCATGCTTTCTCTGTGAGAGCCAAATACATCAGCAGCAACCTTTCTATGCCACAACTTTGATTACGAGGGCACATGACCGAATGATGCTTCTTTCTTCTTCTTCTTCTTTTTTTTTTTTCTTTTTTTTCTTTTTTTTTTTTTTTTTTTTTTTTTTTTTTTTTTTTTTTTTTTTTTTTTTTTTTTTTTTTTTTTTTTTTTTTTTTTTTCAGTTGCGTAAGTGGCTGCACTGGTTATTTGATCTCACCTGACAGCAAAGTAAGTGTTGGTTAGGGTAGGTAGGTAGGATTAATAAGGCAGTCGGCGAAGACGATTTTGCAGAAAACAACAACAACTAAAGACTAAGGCATTCTGACCTGCTGTTCTTGACTTCTCACAAGGAGAAACCATCCCAAGTGGAGCCACTGTTAGCCTCCTGCTACAGAGGTTAACTCATATTCATGATTGACATTTTTTTACAGGCAAATATGGTCATACTTTGCATGCTGCAATGGCTCATATTTGCTAACAGTCTCCAAGCGAAAGAAGGCTACTAAAGAAGTTGTCATTTAATTTCCTTGCAAAATTTTTGAGAAGTATTTCTGGTTCGCCAATTTTTCAGTTAAAGGGAGGGTCCAAACAGCTAATAATCTTGGCCTCCCTAGGTTTAAATTTTCCTGTTTTAGAATAAGAGAGTAAATCTGTCCAAACAGCTTAATCTTGGCAGATTCTTAGATAGGTAGAGAATCAAAGGAGCCCAACAACTTAATCTGGTCCTTCGGATGAAATAAGGGTAGTCTGTAGATAGGAAAGCATGAAAAGAAAAAATGGAATGATGGGTTTGCAAGTGTAAGTGCACCCAAATCAAAAGAAGAAAAAATGTTAGGTAAGTAGGTTGGGTAGGTAGTTTTGAGGTTGCTGAATCTTAATTGCTGATCAGTTCCAGATTTCCAGGTGTCATCTTTACTCAGGACACAATCACCAGGCAGTTCTATGCGAAAAGCTCAAAAACAGGTATAACTAACTCCCTTTCTCCATTTGCCCCCCAATCATTAACTAACTTCCCCAAAAGAGGTCAAGATCTGCTTGATACCTCTTAAGTTCCATCATTTTCATAGCATTAGCTTGGGTAAAGATCTTCTTTACTCAAAGTTGTTCCATACTCTCTCTGAAAAAAGTTCTACCCCCTTGTAAACAGCCTAAGGTCTCCTGAACTTAGTGCTTTCTCACCATCTCCATATTAACCACTGACATTATTATTTAGCTCCCTATATTTTCCCATCCCCCTACTAAAATTATGTAAATCATCCCCTATGTAAATATCCCTCCCCCTGGTTGAAAAATAACCATAAGTACCCCCGGGAATTGCTCAGTTTACCTGAAACTTAGCAAGAACCCTCATGCTGCCCCTTCGAACCATCTTCCAAATACAATGGACTCCTTCTAGAGTATAAAATCCCTTTGAGGTGATCAGACCCCTTCTGAACCCTCAAATGCCTTTCACACCCACTTACTTACTCCTTCTGACCGCAACAAACCCCTTGCCGACTTCCTTAACACTCCGCAGACCATAGAAGGCCAGATAGCATCGCAAGATCGCAGTTTCCTCTCCATGCAAGTTATGACCCATCCGTCGCCACTCGACGCGATATCACGATATCGACGATCGGCGGTCGCAAGTGCCAAATGTCCAAATGAAACACCTTTCCGTTCCCCGCCGATGCGATATTGCGATCACATCGGAGAAGTTCATCGCATCGCCTTCAATATCAGCACCCCACCATGTCACTTCTGTACCAGGGACCCACCGCAGGCTGACGTCATCCGCCGTACTACTGACGTCATGCTGACGTCAGTAGCTAGAAAGCCGAAAATTCGCGCAGGAAGAGAAATCGCACTTCGGAGCTCCAGAACAAGAAACATAGGCAGTTTTCGATGCGCGATTAGCGTAAAGTGCTAATCGCGCATCGCTACGGGAAATAGGCCGTTTAGGGGAATCTTTGGGGAATCTTTTGATTCCTTAGCCCGTTGTGCGTCGAAAAAGCCCGAAAATCACCCGATCGTGCCAAATTGATCAGGTTTAAAGACAGCAGAGGATCAATGACAGAGTTTAAAGTGTATCAGATCAAATCATCAGGTAGCAAGCATGTCAAAGAGTATCAGTAGGCGGCGGAAGCCATCAATGTAGCGACAAAGAGTATCAGTGAAAATCTTAAGCAGCGGCCCGAAGCAGGAGAACATTTAATAACTTCCAGTAGAGTCAAAGAAAGAGGGTGAAGCCACTCAAACACCCTCAGATCATAATGATTGCATATTTAAATCGCACCGGAGCAGAACTACAGATCCCGAAGCACAATCATCCCAGCAACACCGCATCAAGCCTCCAAGGGCCACATTGTAATCTTTTCTGATTCAGCTACCTCTAGCGCAACCAAAAGGACTTACCTGCATTTAATTCCAGCAACACTTAGATTTTTGAAGAGCTTTTCTAGCAGACCTCTTTAGGTCAATTGTAATGAATGTCCTTCTTATATTTTGCTTATATATACCACCCTGAACAATGTAGTGAGGGGTTGGTTGGTTGGTAGGTTGGTTAGTTAGTGAGTCTAAGACATTGCTTAGTTTTCTTCCTAGCATTTTCTCCAAGCAGAGACCCGCACTGTAACTGTCATATTTTCTATAATCAAAGATTGCTGAAAGCGTGGATTTCGAAATTGCTTGATGTGTTCAATTGGCCAAGGAGTGATTACGGAATTCCTGTGCTTCTACATGATTCAATAAGTGTTTCTCTCCTATGTTAAATTTCATGTTTTTACCACAGTTCCGCCTTCTAAATTGCAAGAAAAAAGAATAGCTTAATATTTGTTTCACTACACCTTAAGTTCAATTTCTACATTTTTCTATGTTTTCATCAGAAATAGCTATGAGCATGTATACTTAAATGATCTTGTTTACGTTGTTTCTTTCACATATGAATGAGAATTTAGGAATTATTAACTGCTCCTAGATCACCATTCATCCATTTCTCCCCTTTTTCAGCATGATGAAATGATTCTCCTTTGCCTTTCATCCCTGATTCCCATCATTCCATCCCTTCGGTAGACTGTTAATTGTGTCATGTGTGGCTATCTCGCTCCTTAATCCTCTTGTGATCAAGAAGATGCTATAGCAAGCCTTAATCCATGACTCCACACCCAATGGTTTGAAACTTATCACACCTTACCTTGCCTCTTTTCTTGAGATTTCTACCTTCCATCCAAACCCAAACAAAAAACCCCTAAGCCAAAAGCTAGCCTAGAAACATCAACAAAGTTGAATCATTAAAGAGAGAGCCCTCTCTGATTGCAGGTGGGCTAGAACCTGCCATCCAAAGATTGGTTTGTGGTTACCTCGACTGTATCCCTATAAGGAGCCTAGGGACAACCTGAGTGATAACAGACTCAAAAAAGAAAATGCATTTATGCAGATTCAGACATATGTTATAAAACCAACACCTAAGAAAGATAACTCTTAAATGATATAAGTGTTGCGCTCGCTACTTGGATTGGGGTGGAAGGTCATCCAAGTAAGCTTGAATGATATGCCTAATATCGTGAAATGTGTAGTCCATGGTCCTTTGAAATGTTGCTCCAACATTCTTTAAACCGAATGGGAGTTTTCAATAGGAAAATATTCCCCATGGGAAAATGAAGGCGGTTTTGTGTTGGTCTTTGGATTTTATAGCAATCTGGTTGTAACCTGAGAATCCATCCATGAATTAAAATAATTCACAACTGGTGCAATCGTTGATGATTTGGTCGATGAACAGTGTTGGATAATTATCCTTTGGACATGTGATGTTCAAGTCTCGATATTCGACACATACGCAGATGGTTCCTTGTTTCTTATCGATAAGAACCACATTGGAAACCCGTTTTGTTAACAGAACGGGATAGATGAAACTATCATGTAAAAACCTTTCCACCTCAGTCTTGATGGCTGCCATATTTCGGGGGTGGACTAGTCGAAGCCTTTGGCAGATAGGTTTAGCATTGTCATATATCTTGATCTCATGCTCAAAAATAGATGGATCTATGTTGGGCATTTCCTCGTAAGACCAAGCAAATACATCGCGGAATTCCTTAAAAAGGTAGGTGAAGCTTGCAATTTCCTTAGGATTACAATCTTCTCCAACCTAGATGTTTTCCACGATGCATGATGTGACAGAAATATCAATGAGAAATGTGTTTGAAATATTGCCCATGTTTCCTTCCGAGTCAAAAGTTTGGATAGTCGTATATGATGAAGAAAAAATTTCAGGTACGTTAGGTGATAGGATTTAAAGAGGCATCATGTCTGAATTAGATATCGAAACACAATGGTGTGAGTACTCCTAAGGTTTCTCTTCTAAACTCATGATCTCTCTAATAGCTTCATCTATAGGTAGGACTTGATTGAGGGGATCGAAAGAAGGAGTAGTTATGGGAGGGGCAGTGGTACCATTGGTCGTGACCAAAGTGACCAGAGACTCAAATGCAAATTGAATGGCCTAGTAATCTAATTCAGCTGGTGACAGTTGCATTTGTTCTCCGTAAGTGTCAATGTCTAAAGGTGCTAGTAGGATCCAAGGATCATTTGGTTCATGAGGAATTGATGAAACCATATTGACTGTCTGTGGAACTACTGGTGGCAGAAGAGGGAAACAATCCATCAGGGAACAACCATTTAGTAGATCGGTACCGATACTAATGTAAGAGTCAGGTACACCACCCACTAAGGGTACAAAGTCACTAGGTAACATGGAATAATCAAGGGTGCAAAACGATAACTGGTCCACTATGACTACCTTTCCATCCAATGGGAATAGGATGATGCAAAAGAAAGTAGACACAATGGGAGTCATGGCATAAGTCCAACTACAACACAACAAGAGATTATAGTCGAGCTTTCTATCTACAACTTCGATTTCCATTGTTACCATTTTCCCGTACAAGGTGAGCGGGTAGCTAGCAAGGTAACCTTTTGGGATGAAAGTGTGGCCATCAAAAGCTTTAAGGGAATTTGACGGTGGGGATAGGGTTGGAGAACCTAAAGCGAGCCAACATGAAGCCAACATTACGCTGGTAGAAGCACCTTTGTTAATGACAGTTCTATGTATTCCTTTACCTTTCAAAAATATTTGAACCTGAAATGCAATCTAGTGAGAAAGGGGAGGTTTAAATTTTTCCATGTTGAAAATTGCAAGCACGGAATCTTGAGGGTAGATACCACCAACAGCCAAAAGTAGAGCTTTCCTTTGTGCTGGACATGTTTGTAATACTTCGAGTGCCAACATAGCTAATGGCTCTTGCACCAAGTCTTCTACAATGCTGTAGTTTTGGGTGGCACATGCAGATGTATCATGCATTGTGCATCGAAATGCCCCTTTTGGGGGTGAATCGCAAAGTCAGAAACTGGCCTTTCGATATGAAGATCATTAGGATGTGGTGGGTATTGACTTGAGGAGGGTTCCTTTGCATGAGTGACAAGAGCTCCATAAGATTTTTCTCTAGTTTGTAGATCTACCATTTCAAAGGTGTAAATGGTACAGGGTCCTTCCCCAGTTGAAGGATGTTGTGAACTGCCATTTCCTCATTATGGAGGTTGGGGTTGGTTTGCAATAAGGTGTTGCTATTGTTGAGCAGGGAAAGTATTATTCTGGATAGCAAGGGTCCTACCAGTGTCCTTTTTAGCAATGAAATATGTGCATTCTTAAAGCCGCAAACATCGATAGGTCAAATGGTTTTCAGCATAGATTTTGCAAGGGATATGGAAGGTTTATCCTTTCCAGCATGATCCCATCGGCTTGCGCTTTAGGTTGCTGAGTAGCAGGAGCATTGGATTTGCAAGGGGCGTTGGGAATTACGTCGTATAGAGTACTAGACTATGAATATATCAGATCCAAGTGCTAGGCATGATGAATGGATTGGTCTTCTATGACTACACCACTTAAGGCGACATCCTTAGCAATTTAGGGGAGTAGAGACTTGCAGAACCAATCCTTAAGATATAACCTCAGAGGGGATCTTTGACTAACCTCCACCTATGTCTCCATTCATGTATATGATTAGAGATGTGGGTGGTGGTATCTTGACGTAATGAAGTGAGGAGTTCCATCCCAATTTCATAGTTGATGGGTAGTTGGAAGTGGTTTAAGAATTCCATCGCTAGAGCGCCAAAGTTATTAACTGACGTGCATGGTAACTCAATGTACCACTTGGTTACATTGCCAGTAATGATGTTGGGAAAAATAGATAACTGGATACTATCATCCACAATGGAGTTAGAGACACACCATTGATGATAGGTGGCAATGTGTGTACCCGGATCCTCCCCTTTTTTCCTTTCAAACTTTGGGATGTCTGTCGGTAGTTTATGTGGGATTGGCAGCCAAAGTAAGTTATGATAGATGGGGTCATTTGTGAGTTTGTACAAGTTAGGGATATCAAGCGTTGCCAAGAAAGGCAAAGTGTTTGATGCCCCCAAATTGGACCAAGGTGATGACATATGACTTGAGGATCCTTGCAGTTCTCCCATTGTGTTGTTCCAAATATTATACATAGGTTTCATGGTACAGCAGGTGCCTTGGGGTATGGTATTGTATTGTGGATTTCCATAGGGATTGCTTAGGGATAGAAGTGCCCCCATGATAAGAAATGCCCCGTTCACTCATTTTAGGTTGTGAGTAGGGTGCCCCCATTGATTGATTGGGACCTCCTTGCGAGTTCCCGCTTGCCACATAACTAACCATAGGTACTTGACTAACATAAGGAGGGTTCATGTCAACATAAGGGGAACTATTACACTCTTGTCTGGTATATGAATATTGGGAGTTCCCCCATATACTTTAATATAGGGGTTAGAACTATACAATGGATGCCAACCATATTGTTGGTTGAAGGGACCTGCGCTAACTATGCTATATTGAGGGTTATAAGGAGCGCTATACGTAGCACTTGTCAAAGGTACACAAGTTGACACAAAAGGGATGAAACCCGAAATGGACTGGGTTTCACTAGTAGAGGGTGTCACTATAGGGTTTGAACCTGGGACAAATGGGATAGTGTTGGCCATGGGATACCCCCCCAAGGCAAGTTTTGGGGCTTAATGACACAGGAAAAACCGCCTAAAGGCAATTTCCCTGGTTTTCATAATCACCTTACGTAACCCTATGGGTTATGGCCCACCTATACAAATTGGAAGCAATTACATTTTCGGTTTAAACATAACCCAACGAATCACCGTACAATGGAGTAACACATAATTTTCCAACTAACATCAGTCCCACTTGAATGCACAAAACCAGACTCCAAATAAATACAATCCACATTCATAAACTCCTAAGGTTTTCTGAACAATTGAACAACAATTGAACATCAATCCTCCCATGTTGAATTTCCATGTTAACTTTCCCTTTTTTCCACAAACCTTATCAGATTAATTCTCCACCATTGATCTCCTCATTAATCCCACGGTTGATGTTTTGCTCGATCAATGAAACTAATCGTTGATCCTCCACTGCTTGATCAAGGCACGCTTGATCTAATGATCAGTAATGATATCACACGAGAAACTTGCATGACACATAACCACCCCGATCATTGCACATCGCATATCACAATTTATTAAGCCACAACTCATTCACTCATTAATGATGCGATGCAATATCAATCCAACGGCCAATATCAGCAATGATCCAACGATCTACGACCCTTCGATGAACGCACGGGTTAAAAACAACTTAACCCCCGCTGTTGACTGTGACATTAGTGGTTGAAATTGAAATCAATTACTAGGAATGAATGCAACGCTTCAACCCTGATCAAGACACCCGTAGACTCCTAACCTCTGTAACTACACACTTTACTTTGGTACTCAGATTACATTCAACATGGATCGTTGAATGTTACTACACTCCACCTTGTAACTATATCTTTGTTTTATTAACACCATTATGAACTAGAATACATAACACTCTCTGCGTTATTTCCCTTCTTCTAGATTTTGTAATTCGTTATTTACTTGACCTCTACATACATCTACCAAATCCGACTGGAATCACACAAATTCTACCTAGACGGTATGTTTTTTGTCCCTCGAAAAGACTTTCAGAAATTCAACATAAATTCATTCATCATAGTTTATCACACAAAAACCATAAATTCCCAATTATGGATCACTCAGCACATAAAAGTAATGGCACAAAAAGTCACAATGAATTTAATTCCCTCATTCATTAAATAAATGTACATATACAAATAAAAACCTATTTACAATCTAGTTATGGCCTGATCCACCTTTATATGGTCTGTATCAATGGCCCTTTCTCATTCCAATGCCTATAGACTCACAATCCAAGCTTCCTATCTTCTAACTCTCTCTCTAACCCTACTTGACTAACTAACTTGACTAACTCTTTCACTGCCTTTTTGGCTTACATTTATATAAAAGGCCTATGTTTCCAATCTTGGTTCAGATCCTCCATTTTCTCAACTAAATCCTAAGAATCCTCTAAGTCCTCAATTAGTTCCCAAAATATATTCTTTATCCCTTAAGGATCTCAACTCCCAACTAATATTAAGGATCCTCCATAAATCATAAACTACTCCTAATCTAATATTTACAATTAATTCTCAAATATATCAACTATCCTGATTCTCTCATGTTCCTCTACATTTGAGAGAATTTACAAATATCCTCACAATATTTCATTAACTCCTATTCTAAATGTCTCACCTAATCACTCAAAATATCTAAAATTAGATGAATTAAATACTTAGGAAAACCACTATTTTGAAAACACAAGGCCGCCTAGATTCTACTAAATGTACACATTTTTGGAACCATTATGTTCCTACATCACTTAAAGCCCAAGTTTTGACTAAGTCCAATGGAAAGACTCCACTATTTGTGGCCACAGAGCGCGAAGATGGTAAATGAGTTAGAGGGTTGTCCACCCTCATTTTTGTAATGTAATGTCGGTTTGAAAGATCTACCCATGGTCCACGGACCATGGGATTGTATAAATAGAACGAGGCTCTAAGTGTAAAAGAGACATCAAAGGAATAGAAGGAATGGAAGAAAATCAATCCATGAAGTATTGAGTCAAGGTGTCGAGTCATGTCTTTGGGTCGTAGAGTAGGAGAAAGGTCTACAACTAAGTGCGCAGAGGCCTAGTAGTTGGTAGCTAAGTGCGCAGACCCCTACAGCTGAGTGTGCAAGGCAGGTCAAGTCTGTGACCATTGGAAGCATTAATAAACAGAAGTTTTACCATATTTCTATGTCAGGCCCCAACAAGCCAACAAATGGTTCTATTGCCAGGACCCGAATTTGCATAGAGATGTCTAACGTTGTATCATTGGAATCCAACTAAGAAAGAAATTGAATGTTGTTTGGATAGGAAAATTCACGAGTTTGCAACAAAGGAGAATAGGAATCCATGACTATCAAAGGAAAAGTGGTTAGACCGCTACTTGTACATAGAAATCCATGAAATTTTCTTTGCATCTTTCCCTACCGAGTTGTACTAGTCTATCACGAAGCTAGTAGATAGCCAAGGGAGGTGGAAACTCGATAATTCTATTGTGTGGACTCTAGAGTTGGTGCATATATTGGAAGAATTAGAGGATAAGATCATGCATGTTGTTGGTCACTGGCTTGATTAGATTATAGGAGGATTCATTACTGAGTTCACGGCAGACACTTCAGTCAACTATAGCAAGGCAGAACGACACTTTCTCAAAGGACTGCGAGGTAAGTACATTAAGTCTCTGAACACTTGGATTAAAATGCTACTATGTGAAAAATTGATTATGTGAATACATTGATGTTTAGGGCTACGCGAAGTGGGAGAAATTACAGAAACAAAGGTAGTACAGAACTAGAAATTAGCCCCTTAGTTTCACCTCCGTAAAGGGATGAGGAAGAGCTCGTGAAGGTCTCACCAAGAAGTTCGATCAATTTGATAAGGTAGAGGATTCTGCACATACCACCACCACCCACACCGCTAGTAGTTTCACTGCATTCACCCCCATCTTCACCCATACCACCCCTGCCACCATCGCAAAGCAATATGGCAAGTGCGATAAAGTTGCTGGTGTTCAAGGGAGTAGGCAATGAAAATCCGGACCAATTTTGGTTTGTGATAAAAGCCGTATGGGAAGCGCAAGGAGTTACAACTGATAAAATAAAGAAAGAAACATTGGTCAACGTTGTGCAGTATCATTTGCTCACCTAGTATATTAAGCATTCTAATGACAATCTGAATGTGGGGATCATAAATATCCAAATTGCGTTGAACAAAGAATTTAGTAGGACGAAGTTAGAGGTGCAGTTGATAATTGGGTTCAATGAGATCACAATGCTGCCAGGTGAGACTCCTTCAGAGTTGGATCATATACTGAAGTGCACAATTCATGAAGCCAATATGACTTTGATGAATGGACAACATCGTGAATGGTTTGCAGCATCGCTAACACCGCATTTGAGGAACGTGCTCTCACAACAGAGGTTAACGACTCAGGCAAATACCTTGGAGATTGCGATGAGACTTCATGAGACCCTGATACATGATCCTAACCTTAGATTTTAACATATCCATGAGCAATTGAAAAACTTATGCCTTGAGATGTAGCGTCTAAAACAGAACAGGACAGCTCGCCCAAAAGTGCACGAAGAAGTATGGTGCGTAATGTGCAAGGGTCAAGGGCATGACAAGGACCTATACCTGGTGTTCACTAATTACCTCACAGGAGGAGGGTCAATTCCATTAAGAACAGAGGCACAAGTAGGACCTAGTGTGGCACCTTCTTTATGGTGTGTGATTTGTCAAATAGGAGGAAAGCATATTATGAACAACTATCATCTGTTGCAGAAGTACACACATAATTCACAACAATTGTTCTATAATTTCTATAGATCAGTGGAACATGATGAGTGTACCTATAGAAGCTATGAGCTAATGATGAATAGGACTCCCACCTACAGAGTTCAGACTGAAACATGACCCCTTAACCAGAATGCAGGAATGGCATGTACTGAATTTTAGGGGCGAGGATGAGGCCAAGGTGGAGGAGGACCTAGAAGAGGTCATGGACAACTAATTTATTACAATTGCAGTTGGCCAGGACATTATGCCTATGATTGCATGAATCCAACATGACTATCATCTCTGTATTGTACCTTGTTTGATCATGAGATGGAGGATTGTCCCACACTGATAATTAGGCTGCGCAACCAGGGAGCACTCCAACCTCCCCCGACTCAGAACCTGTAGATGATGAGGTCTGAGCTATGTGAAGAAGACCCCAATGTGAACATTGTGCTCTGAAGTGGAATTACAACAAGAGATGATAAAGGCAAGTGGCCTGAAGATACTACTTGGGTTCGTAAGGCTCTGACGAAAGAACCAGAATTTGATTTGGAGTGCGCTAATAAAACCTTCATGCAAGCTAGGAAGAGCTTCACTGATGCCTTCACATTAGGAAGAAAAGATAGAATGGAGCCAGAAATGGACCCATCGATGCTCACTATGTTCCTAGAAACATGCATGAAGCTACTGCATGACAGTAAAGATGTATAGGGATGGTAGAAACTCATTAATATATGCACTGGGACCGTGCCAGGAGAACCACATGTAGACCAGAAGATTGGAAAGCATGTGACAAGGATACAAAGAGAAATGAGATTTGCTGCATAGATTGGAGAATATGAGATGGACCAAGTAATCCTAGACCTAGGCTCAGATGCAAACGATCTACCGAAGAAGACATGGGAGCACATGGGAACACCTACACTGCAATGGTCTCCTATCCAGCTATGAATGGAGAACCAGCAAAACATCATACCCATGGGAAGATTGTAAGGAATCACCGTGGATATTAAAGGGGAAAGCATGCTATAAGACTTTGAAGTGATGGAGATTGTTGATGACAACAATCCCTACCCCGGGCTATTAGGAATTAATTGGGCCACTAACATGAACAAGGTGATAAACCTGAAGAAGTGTAGAATGATTTTTGAGAAAAATTCTCTGCGCATAGTCGTACCTTTGGACCCTGCTGAGGGATCATGCTGCAAGGAGCCAATGTGCGACTATGGGAGTGATGATGACTTGGACTGCATCTTCAAGATAACCGGTCAAGAGCAAGACTGGGTAAATCCCACGTGGATGGACGAATCGCTTAACTACTTTCTTGATCTCTCTCCCCCTTGACAGAGCTTGCAACTCCTCTCCTACTTATTCCACTTAGAGAATATATGTAGAAACACAATAAAAAAACATCGTCAAAGCATCTTGATCTATTATATCATAAGCATTGCAGGATCAGAAATACAATGAACATACAATGTCATTCACAAATAATAACATTCACAATTGCATAGTTGTATGGAAGAAATCTCAAAGAAATTTATTAAATAGAAGGGAGAATTACAACCAGTTGCCTGATCCAGCATCATCCTCCCAGCATCAAAGCCCTCTTCACCTCATGAAAAGAAAGATTACACCAACAATACAATGCTCTTTTCTCAACCACAAACTATCAACACTTCCTTACAGATTACAAAATTTCAGCCTCAAAATATCTCAGATGAGGGATCCATTTATAGATGTGTACAAGTTTGTGAGTCATCTCTGGGGTTTTGATTAGTGTCATTCCACTTGTTACTTTTGGTTCCACTTGGATATTTCTTGGATCTCTTATTCATCCCTAGGAAAATTCAGAGAGGTAAGTCTCATAGGAGAAGTTTCTAGAAGATTCCATGAGCATCCACTTAGCAAAGTGTCTCAGAAATTTTTCCATCCTCACTCATCGCACCCTACAGAAGACCTCATTAGTATGCATCACACCTATCTAGTGTAGGAGTCAGTATGCATTGCACCCAGACAATAGAGCAGTCAGTATGGTCCTATTTTGGCTAGTTCTAGATTATTATTCAGTTGGAATTTTTGGGGAATGATGTAATTAGTTGACCATGATCCTTTAGGATATGAAACAAAACTTTTAGGGATTAAAGAGACCAATTTTATTGACATATAATATTGGGATTGTAGTGCCCAAATATGTCTATAATAGTTGCCCCCTAAAACAAGAAGTCGTAAATCTTTGATGTCGGGTGAAATGATTTATCATGAGGATGCGATGTTTTCAAAATTGGAAGGTGACCTGTATAAGATACAATACAATACATCATAATAATATAATTTTCATGATCTAGTTGAGGTGGGCATTCCCATGCTCAACTTTATAAATCCATTTCATGTACATAGAAAATATAGTCGTTTGCATATGTACACTAGTGATTCCTCAAATGTAGATTCATCATCCCTAGCTCGGATGACCATCTGTGTAGCTTCTATGTACATTCGATGTCTTTACATCCTTGAATATATCGTAGCCTGGATGGATGAAACTAGATCCAAGGTCTTGAATCTCATTCAATCTTCACCCAATGTACAAGTCGATCCAGGTGAAGAGATTTTCTAAAGTCGAACATGGAAAGACATTGCCTGATTACCAGCCAATAATGTGAGTTGTTAACAGACACAAGAGGAATCACCGATAATGATAATGACCCTCAAGGTATTGTAGTACAATTCACGTGGTGTGAATATATTATCCGATGTCGAACACCATGAAAAATCTTTTGGTTGAAGGCCATTGATGTCAGCATGTCGCTAAAAGTGAGAAACTTGCCATTGAGGCATGCAAGCTTCAAAGTACTGAAAGGGGTGTTTCTAAGTCAAATTCTTGGATAATGACCTGATGTCAACAAGAAGTAACGAGTTGTAGGGGGACCTTAATGTATCCCACATCTACGATACAAAATGAAGCAAATGATCTTCTGGAGGTGAAAACGATCTGACGACACAAGGTTCATGAATGGCAGTCATGAAAAATGGAGGGTGAAGGTATTACAATGGATGAGGCATTAACTGGATGGTGGTTTCTCAACTGAATAACTTCTCTTAAACATATTGGCGACACTAAGATGGATTGGTAGTAGTAACCCCAACAAATGGATGGTGGGGAAGACCAATGGTGAAATGACTGGTGAATGGAATAACCCAACCCGTCTCAATCATGGTGACGAAGTGAAAGTGTCATGTTCAAGAGTGACCTGCTACCATAAAATTCTTCAAGTTTTCTTCCCTTTTTCCCCAGTCATTGCTGACCACTACCTCTTTATTTTTGTCAAGCTTGAGGAGGATAACATATGCTTGTTCTATAATTTTCCCTTCGGGGAAACCTGTCACTATGTTTTAGCGAGTCTAGTGACAGAAACCCATTCTTGTCTAGGTGGACAAGTTTGTCACTATTGTTTTAACAAGTTTAACGACAAAGACAACTCTGTCCTTTTCATGTTTAGAGAGTTTGGAAAGGGATGAAAAGGAAACTCCAGCAGTTCTTTTTTGTAGCATAATCACTTAAGTCCAAAAAAGGATAAAATAATACAGAAGGGATGACTTTTCGATCACTTTATCAAGCTGAAAAGACACGTGCTCAAACTTTTTCATGAGATAATCCTCAAGTCCAAAAAAGATTAAAATTTACAGGAGGGATGGAACTTCCAATCACTTTAGCGAGTGGGAAAGGCCAATAGCTCGACAATATTGTCATATTTAATGAGTCTGGAAAGATATAAAGGAGACTCGTTTTTTAGGAATGAGTGGCGTTTAGGGTAGCAACTGGTTCCGAGTAAGCTTGGAACTTCTCAAAACATGGTGATGTGAAGAGGTTGGCTAATAGTACCACTCATCGCAGCTGTTCCTCAAAAGGGTAAACAATCAAGTGGAAGCGTATGATTGGTAAAAAGGATGGAGGTGATGGCAGGAACACAACCAAGGCTCAAAAGGCTGATAGCATGGAAATCACAAAGGTTATTTACCAAAGGTGGGTTCATTTTTTAACGAGCTTGAACCGTGGGGAACTATGCTCAGTGGTAGGATTTTTTCTAACGAGCTTGAACCATGCGACCACATATGTTTAGTTTTTAGTTTTTATTTTTATGTAAGCTAGAAATGTCAAAACTAAAAACATAAAAAAAAAGTTTAAAAGCTAAGGAACTACAAAGATTAGGTAGGATGGTTTCGTCTATGAAACATACAAAACACTTCCTTTTCTTCATCCGCAGTGCAGATGAAGGTGAATGGTGGGTTAGAACAATCACCTAACCTAAGAAGTTAAAAAAGCTAAAAAGCTAAAAAGCTAAAAAAGCTAGAAAATGAAATTGAAAAAGGTTTGCATGCCCCCAGCATGATGAAAAGGAGAGTCTCTAGTAACCATATGGAAATCACTATGGTTAAGTAGGATGGTTTTTGTCAGCAGTTAGACAAAACACTTCCTTGGCTTTGTCCGCAAAATAGACAAAGGTGAATGGTGTGTTAGACCAATCACTTAACTTATAGGGAAATTTATATGGTAGGATGGTTTCGTCTATCAAGTAGACAAAACACTTCCTTGGTTTTGTCTGCAGCACAGACAAAAGTGAAAGGTGTTTCAGACCAATCACATAACCTATAGGGAAACCTATCTTTTCAGTTGGGTTCTCCTGCCAAAGCAGACAAGGGTGTGTGCCCCCTAAGCTTCATTACATTCACCAGACTACTCGCAGTAATTAGGTGGATGGAATGAAGGTTGAAGAAACACTCTCAATGCAAAAGGACCATTTAGGGATGATGTTTGACTTAAAGTTGTATTTGAACTAGGAAATGGAAGCTGGTTAATAGTGACAATTTTGCCTTCATATGGGAAACACATCACTTGAAAGAGTGTTGAAACAATAGCTTCCATGTTGTAAACATAGTCACACCCAAGGAGTAGATTGTAATCTAATGGTCCTGGGACTACCATCATGTTCAGGTGAATAGCCTTCCTTCCCAAAGTTATCAGTAACTTGGGAACGATCCCTAACAGTCGACTGGTTCCTTTGTTAAAGCCTGACAAATTCTAGGTGACAAGCATAAGCGATAGCGAAGCAAGCACTTTCCAAGTAGTTGAGGAAAGGATACTCACTGACACACCCTCATCTATGATAGTGCCAGACATGATCATTTTGTACACTTGTACTATGATCCAGAATGGTACATTAGAAGGAAGGTGGGATCTTGCTAGTCGATTCCAATCAAAGGAAGTGACTAGACTGCTTGGAGGGGGTACCGAATAAATGGGAGAAATAATCCCTTGAGTCATGGGAACTGGGGGATTCACTTTGTGAAGGAATGGGCGGATTTCCCCCAAGTTCATCAGACTCTGAACAGATGAAAAGAATTTGAATGTTATCATTCTCACTCTCTTCGAGAAGGGTATGATCTTCTAAAGGTAAAACTAGGTCGACTGTCATCTTGACCTATCGACTTTGGTCCGGTATGGACTCAGAAGATTCATTTTTAGCAATAGGTGTTTTGACCAATAGTTGAGTTATGTCAGTCAAATTTTCAGCTAGTAAAGGACTTGGGGAGAGTTTCTTGTATCCAGATGGAAGTCGCTACGGTGAAGCAGGATAGTTATGTAAGACTCTTTTGGCTTCATCGAAAAAAGGACAACGAGGAAGGGTATGGTCCCCTTCACATAACCTACATGGAATTTTGACCTTTCCTTTCTGTCCACTATTACTAGTTGATGGTGTGCTGTCAACATGATCACCAGAGGTAGATGACACCGGTTGGTGTGAATGAGGGGACCATTCTCTCAAGATCTGAGGAATGCATGGACATTCTCGATGAAAATTGTCTCCTCTACAAATTATGCATGGAGATTTGGGTTTTGAAAGCTTAGTGTACAGATTTTCACCAGATGTTGCATGGTTGCCCCCTTCTTGAATTGGCTTCTTCTTCTTCTTCTCCTTCCTTTTCTTCTTCTTCTCAGCCACTTGGTTACTAGCATCACTATTTTCACCAAGCAAAGAGGAAGAAGGGGAGGGAGAAACAAACGAAGAAGAAGGTGAAGGGTCAACTTCAGTATCAACTGGTTGCTGACTCGATTGCTAAGAAATCACTGTACTTTGAATGATAGAGGTTGAGAATAGCCATACTGGTAGGCAAATTGTAATTACCGGAAGGGACAATGTGGCCATATACAAAGCACCCATATTTCCCGAAGAGGAAAATGGACTAGGATTCCCCTCAAAAGGGATTCCTTAATTGGTGGACTCCATTACCTCAACCTAAGATCAACGAAGGAACAGGGATGTTATTCCAAAGTTAATAAATTTTAAAGATGCTTTGACGCAACATTTCTTTTTCAATTTTTAAGAGTCAAGAAAAAGCTGAAGATGACTCTAGTCTCCTTCGATTTTTTTTTAGCCTGAAGTGACAAGTGCTCAGATGGACCTTTTCTTTTAAAGAGTCGAAAAGGAATGAAAGTGACTACTCTGGAAATCTAGACAAAGGGATTACCAAACCAATCGCAAAACTATAATATATGCCTTCCTGATAAATTAAAGAGAAATTACTAATGACTTATGTATAACAGTCAATCTTCCCAATTGTTGTGATCAGTGCATTATGATCAATAGGGTGGTAGACACAGCTTCCTATGGATAAAGGATATAAGCTTATTGTGGTCTCCCAATATATACTCGACGGTACGGGGAGCACAATTTTGTGCTAGCACTTGTCGTATCAAAGAGGAGGAATCATCCAACCTTCCATGAAAATGATAGTTACTAGATTTTACAACGCCGGAACACGTCTCTAGCCTAGACCTCTAGATGTCTTGTGTTAGGTTCCAAAGCGTTGTTAGGTTCATTGAGATTTATTTTAGAGTTGATATTGTTTGAAAGTTTTCCTTTCAATGGTTCACCACATGATGTTGATTTGAAAATCCTAAAAATGCAATTTACAATTATAAACTATCATTTTTTATTTTGATCAATGAAAATCCTAGCTACTAGGGAAAGAAAATTACGATTCTTTCAAACCATGAGCAAAGAGCACACACTAAATGCACTTTCCTAAATCATTTTTCACACACAAGCTAAATTCAAATGCAAATGAATGTATTTGTTTTTTGTTCCCCTTATTGTGAAAAATGCCAAAAAGGAAAACTAGGTATAGCACAGATCTAAAATATTTCATTCGAAACGACATTTTCGACAATTTCTTTTTCAAAATAGAAAGGAAGACTAAACGATGTTTTTCAATTTCAAATAGAAAATGCTTTCAACACTTTGAATAACAACAAATAAAATCAAATACATGACAAAAAGTTCAATCGACTATTCAGAGAAGGAAGACTTCACGACACTTCTCTTTTTTGACACAAAACGACAGTTATGACACTTTTTATACCAAAACGACAGATCGATTTAAGCAACCTTCGACAAAGGATTGTAAATGATGGAAAAATACATAAAAAATTTACTAATCCTAACAAATGGAGGATGATATATGTAATGCAAGTAGGCTTTAGTAATGAGGTATTGTTCATAAGCAACAAATCAACTAAACAGAACTGAAAACAAGGACAAAAAACCTCAAATTTCAAGAAGGGAAATGGGCTCAGTGAGTCATCGCACCTAGGATTCACAGAAACAAGTATGAATTGCACCTACTACACTTAGGAAGTGTGATGCATACTGGTTGACAGTGATAGACAGTGTGATGGGCTAGGGAGCGCAAATGAGGTGGGTTTTGGCTCAAATTTGCAGCTGATTTTAGTGATTTAAGCTAAGCTATGATGGACAATAAAGAACAAAGTATAGAGGAATGATCTTGGGAGGTTACTGAGCTACCAAAAGTGCATCTAGAATGCTTGTAAGCCAAGTGTTCAATTCATAAACTAAACGAGAGATTGACTGAAGCATCATTCATCTACTATGTAGTTGCAGAGCAAGAGCAGTTCGAAGGCTATTTGGCTAAATTCATGCTCCGTTTATAGTTTATAAAGAAAAAAAAAATAACAAACAAACATCTATTCGATCCCCAATAGAGCCACCATTTTGTTTCTGGGAAAACTAGTGTCTTTTCGATTGACTAGCCCTCTAGGATTGGCAGCTATCCTATAAACAAACAATAAAAGCAATTTGGGATTCCTTCTATGTATGATAGATAAGAGAGAGGCAAAGGAACCAACCTAGATCTTCCACTTAACTCCTTGCTTGATCTCTATCCCCCTTGACAGAGCTTGCAAATCCTCTCCTACTTATCCCACTTAGAGAATATCTGTAGAAACACAACAACAAAACACTGTCGAAGCATATTGATGTATTATATCATAAGCATTGCAAGATCAAAAATACAATGAACATACAATGGCATTCACAAATAATAACATTCACAACTACACAGTTGTGTGGAAGAAAACTCAAAGAACTTTATTAAATAGAAGGGAGAATTACAACCCAGTTGTCTGATCTAGCATCATCCTCCTAGCATCAAAGCCCTCTTCACCTCATCAAAAGCAAGATCACACCAACAATACAATGCTCTTTTCTCAACCACAAACTATCAGCACTTCCTTGCAAATTACAAAATTCCATCCTCAAAACCTCTCAGATGACGGATCCATTTATAGATGTGTGCAAGGTTGTGAGTCATCTCTGGGGTTTTGATTAGTTCCATTCCACTTGTTTTTTTTGGTTCCACTTGGAGATTTCTTGGATCTCTTACTCATCCCTAGGCAAATTCAGAGAGGCAAGTATCATAGGAGAAGATTCTAGAAGATTCCATGAGCATCCACTTAGCAAACTGTCTCAGAATTTGTCCATCCTCGCTCATCGCACCCTACAGAAGGCCTCATTAGTATGCATCACACTTGGCTAGTGTAGGAGTTAGTATGCATCACACCCTAATAGTGGAGCAGTCAGTATGGTCCTCTTTTGGCTGGTTCTAGATGATTTTTCAAGTGGAAGTTTTGGGGAATGATGTAATCAGTTGACCATGATCCTTTAGGGTGTGAAACAACACTTTTAGGGATTCAAAAGCCCTAGTTTATCGACATATAAGATTGGGGTTGCAGTTCCCAAATATGTTTATAACATAAACCAATAGCAACCCTAGCCAGGGGGCAATGATGGTTTTCAACATCCTTCAGTTGGTGAAGGATCTTCTACCATTTTCACATTTCAAATGGTAGAACTCACCACAAGAGCCAAACCTTATGGAGCTCCTGTCACTCCTGCAGTGAAACCATCCTCAGGTCAAGACCCATTGCCGCCCAACGATTTGTATATCGAAAGGCCAGTTGAGGATTTTGTAATTCGACCCCAAAAAGGGGCACTTTGACACACAATGCACAATACATCTGCACTTACCACCCAACACTACAACATCGTAGAGAATTTGGCACAAGTGCCATCGGCTATGTCAGTGCTCGAAGTATTACAAACATGCGCCACCCAATGGAAAGGTTTACTTTCAACTATTGGAGGTATTGACCCTATGGATTCCATGGTTGCTATTTTGGACAAATGTAAACCTCCCCTTTCCCACTAGCTTGCATTTCAGGTGCATATCACTTCGAAAGGTAAAGGTATACACAGAACTGTCATCGATGAAGGTGCTTCAACCTATGTCATGTTGTCTTCATGTTGGCTCGCCCTGGGTTCCCCAACCCTATCCCCACCATCGAACTCCCTAAAAGATTTTGATGGCCACACCTTTATCCCAAAAACATACCTAGCTAGTTTTCCCATCACTTTGGTTAGGAGAACAGTAACGGTGGATGTAGAAGTCATAGATAGAAAACTCGACTATAATCTCTTGATGGGTCGCAGTTGGACATATGCCATGACGACCATCATATCTACTATCTTTCACATCATCCAATTTCCATTGGATGGAAAGGTTATTACATTAGATCAGTTGTCTTTTTTCACCCCTAATTATTCACCATTAGCAAGTGGCTCAGTACCCCTAGTAGGAGGTGGAACTGATAGTTATTGAAGGCTTCCTCCCTCATGGGTTGTTTCCCTCTTCAGCTACCAAAGGTTTCAAAGATGGTCAATATGATTTCATCTATTCCTCATGAACAGACCGATCCATGGATCCTATCGGCTCCTTCAGACATTGACACATACAGAGAGAAAATGTCGTTGTCACCAGCTGAATCGGCCTACCAAGCCATTCAATTTGCATCTAAATCTCCGGTCACTTTGGTTTCAGCCAATGGTACCACTGCCCCTCCCATAACCACTCCTTATTTCGATCCACTTAATCAAGTCCTACATATGGACAAAGCTATTAGAGAGATCACGAGTTTAGAAGAGCGACCTAGGGAGGATTTACACCATCATGTTTCAATATCTGATTCGAACATGATGCCTCTTAAAATCCTGTCACTTGATATACATGAAATCATTTCCTCACCCTATACGGTCCTCCAGACTTTGGAGGTGGAAGGAAACATGGGCAATGTTTCAAAAACATCGCTCATCAATATTTATGTCATGATAGGCATCGTGGAAAACATACAGGTTGGAGCCAATCACAATCCTAAGGAAATTGTGAGCTTCACCTACCCATTTAGGGACTTCTGTGATGTTTTCCCTTGGTCTTATGAGGAAATTCATGGCATAGACCATTCTATTGTCAAGCATGAGATCAAGGAAGATTGAGCATTATTTTTATGGTATTTTTCTTGCTTGTTCATCCGAAAAATCCTCAAGTCTCCTTCCTCGGGCTCGTTAAACTACCACGAAGAAGGTCGAGAATTCTTTTTATGGTATTTTTCTTGTTTGTTAATCCGAAAAACCTCAAGTCTACCTCTTTGGGCTCATTAAACTACTACAATGAAGAATAGAGCACTTTTTGGGGATATTTTATTGCTCTTTAAAAAATATAAACATTTTTGAGTTTTCATCATTGCGCGCGTTAAATCTGTACGACGATGGTTAGAGAACTTTTTATGATATTTTATTGCTCTTTCAACAATATAAACATCTCTAAGTTTTCATCGTTGCACTCATTAAATTCATACAACAATGCTCTGAGCCACTCTTTTTTGATCTTTTTCCAGCTCATTAACAAAAAAATACCAAAGGAGCATTCTTTTTAGGCACTTTTTTCTCTCTCTTTAAACTGAAAAATTCTCGAGCTATGTCTTTCAGCTCGTTAAACTCGATAAAGATGAGCCAAGCATTCTTTTAGGTACTCTTCTTGCTCATTAAAACTAAAAAATCTTGAGTTTTTGTTACCGGGCTCGTTAAAAATATACAGCAACAACAAGAGCACTTTCTTTTCTAGGACAGTTTCTCGCTCTTAAATCCAAAAATCCCCGAGTTTTTCCCCTCCTTGGAGCTCGTAAAACTATGAAGAAAGGATGAGCCATTCTTCTCCCTCTTTTTCTCGCTCATTAAACTAAAAAAGATACCCTGATTTTTCTTCATATAACTCATTAAAAATTTTGATGAAGGTATTGAGTTTGTCATTGCGTGACTCATTAAAATTTCTCTATGAAACACGAGTTTAGTCCATCGCTTCATACTTGTAACAAAATGAGGTAGACATCTATTGAAAAAAGGTTTCTCTTTATCCGGGTTCAATAGATTAAAAGACGGAAAAGTAACTGATCCAAGTATACTATTAACCTTTTGTCGCACCCAGTTAACAACTATGACAAAGGGACCACCATGGAGTCTCGCTTTATGATCTTTTTAGACTCTTCAAACATGAAAAGACCACCAAGTTGTCTAGTCTAGACTCTTTAAATTACACAGAGAAGATATAGAGTCGCTCTTTTTACGATACTTTTTAGACTCTTAAAACATGAAAAAATGAACGAGTTTGCTTGTCTGGACTCATTAAACTAATCAGATAGGGAAAAGAGTCATTCTTTTTCCAATCCTTTTCAGACTCTTTAAACATGAAAATATTGATGAGTTTACTCGTCTGGACTCATTAAATTAATCAGACGGGGAAAGTGGGCAATACAACTGTATTCCATATTTGAAAGTGTGGTTTGGAAGAAGTTGTTCCCTTGAACATGGCACTCCCTTAGATAAACCTTCATTTTGATGGGCTCTCAATATAATCCCTACAAACCTATGAGTTTTAGCCTATATACCCTGATGTAATTGCATCTCTGTATCCTAACACTCTGTACTGTTCATGAGTCTAGTGATGTATGGTTAAAACCGTTGTCATGCCTTCTATTGTTCAATGGTTACCCATTTGTTTCCTCCATCAACTGATCATACATATCCTTTCATCATGCCCTCCATTGTTTAGACCCAAATTCTCAAAAGATTCCTAAAAAAACAAAATCATTCTTGTCCTGTTTCGTGTTGACTGATGTAGGACACATCATTGCCTACCTTTCGACAGGTTTCTTCCTATCGACTTCAACACTCTATCTAGGAAGATAACCCAAAAACACATTCAATGCCTTGGTACTTGCAGACATTAGTGGCAGGTTACCTTGTGTTTGATCAGGGGTTTTCATTATTGGCTCCTAGTTATGTGATTGTACGGGTGTTCGACAATAAAGAAATCTTTCACACTCGCTAGTTTTCATTGTGCATCTTGGACACCATCACCATTATCAGTGGCCTTCCTCGCATTTGTTAACGGTCTCCATTATTAACTGGTAATCCGATGATTTCATGCATGTTCGACGTCAACACATCTTATCACATGTATCAATCTATGCTGTTTGGTGAAACAGGAATCAACACCTTGGGTAGAGGCTTGCATCATTCTGCCTTGTTTCCTCCCCCAAGTTGCGAATAATTTTTTTTTGAGACAGCTATTTCAAGATGATCTATTACAACACTCAATCTTCTCCATGCTTATTGGCGGCTAGCATTGTTATATCTTTGTAGAGAAAATTACTCTGACATAGCTACTGAGCATGGGAATGCCTGACACAGGATATGATTTTAGTAGTTTTATATATATGTGTTTTTGTATCAGGTTTCCCTTGCCGCTCAAAGCTTCTCTCTCTGTAATAATTTTGACAAAAAATTACAGTTTTAGTAAAGTATTTCGGCCATCATCTCTGCCTCTGATCTCACACTTTAGGGGGCATCTGTATACAACAAAATGACCTCCTCATCAACTCAGAGCTGAAATACAACATGACTAAAGCAAAGACCACAACTGCAGGCCTTGAATCCACACTAACACTGGTTTTGCACTGCTAACCTTCTTTATAAAGCTTGTTACCAAGCATAGGGGAGCATTAGTAACCCTGCTAACTCAAGTTGTTAGACCAGGGGCAGCATTAGTGAAACTAAGAGATGTTTAGTGGGTTAAGCCAATAAATCTGCTCACAAATATTTAGATATTTATCCATAACTTTTCTCAAGAAAAGCAGGGAAATTCCCAAAAATCAAACTATTTGGGGAAATTCCAATCTGAAAAAGAAGGCAAATGGGAAAGAGTTGAAATAAGAGGCAGGTTCATTGCTTTTACCCTAATGATCTCTAAGAGGAGATTGGTAGCCCTAACTCGATTGCTACATAAGCAGTGAGAGGGCCATTATGAAAGGGGTCAGAGCATTTGAAAGGATAGCGAAGTGAGCTAGAAGAGAGAGAGAGAGAAGAAGAAGGGGAAGGGAAGACTCATAGAATGGATGGTTGTAATCACTCTTCCATTATTTAATATAGAACTACAGTTGTGTTCCTACTACATAGTGTCGATAATATTGTCCATTAAATCATTCATTTTGATACTTGTTTAGATGAGTAGTTAATCTATACACTTATATATGTTTATTGTGCATTCTTACATTAGTTTTCAAGAGCGTATGTTGTGATTAGTTTGCCTTGTCCTTTGTGCAGGAATTGCCTTGGAGCCAGCTTTGAAGGAGTTATTCTTGCTGCATAGAGATCTCCAAACAAATCTAGAAGGAACTAAAGGTGATGTTCTTTCCATACCTTTTCAATTTATGATTGATATCTAAACATGTGAATAATTTGGTAGCTGTTGCAGGTAATCTTACAATCTGTCAAATGTCCTGAGAAGACCTTTGAGGATAGTTTTCCTCTTTAATACACTGTGCATTTTACCCTATAGCATCTATATCTTGGGTGAGAGCATTTTCCTGGGCCTTCAGAGGACTCTCATCATTGTGTCCTAGATCCTTCAAATTCCTTCATTTTCCAATATTCCTTCCCTAGTCCCAGAAGTCTTTCACCAAAAATAGAACTTTTCTATCTGTGTTACTCTTGAGAGCTGCTAATTCATCCCTATAGAGGTTGGGTTCCTGTTGCCAGTTGTCCTCCCAAAATTGAGCAAGGTCCTCTGCTCGGATTTCCCAAAAACAGTGTCGTTGAACAATACTTTTATTTCCCTAGGAAAGGTTCCAAATGTGGGAGCCCCTGATTTGCCCTGACATTCTAATGTGATCCTTCTCCTGCCAATACTTGGCATATTTTTGTTTCCAAAGCTTAGCCCAGGGAGCAGTCAACTCCTTGATCCATCTCCACCAAATCTTAGCTCCCAAAACTCTACTAAGGGTCTCAAGATCATGAAGCCCCAAGCTGCCATGGCTTTTGGGCTTGCAAAGCTTGTCCCAAGCTACTAAAGCCCACTTCTTTTTCTGTTCCCCTTTGCCACACAGAAAGTCCCTTTGTATGCTCCTTATCTGTTGCTTAATGCCTTGAGGAGTAGGAAGAGCTGGAAACATGAAAATGGGAATGGCTTGCAAGACTGCTTGTGTGAGCACAACACGCCCTGCCAAATTTAGTGACGTGCATGTCCATTTTCTGACCTTGCCCTGAAGTTTATTTAATACTAGCTCCCACAATTTCTTGCCTAGAGGTTTGTTAGTAAGAGGAATGCCAATATATTTGGAAGGTAGCTGTTCCCTTTGAAACCCAAGAATTCTGGTAGTTTTTCTCTGAATAGAAATATTAGTGTTAAAGAAAAAGACTTTGGACTTGTTAAGGCTTACCTCTGTGCCTGCTGCCATAGAAAATCCATTTAAGATGTTTTTTATTGCTATGGCTTCCCTGACTATGGGTATGCCCTGTAACATTGTATCATCCACAAATTGTTGATGAGTGTTTGCGCTCCATCTGAGGTGAGTTTGATACCCTAGATCCGTCCTTCAACATTTTCCCTTTGATCGTTGTACCTGGCCCTTCCATAATGCCCGTTTTAATTCTTGTGCTTTTCCTAGCCCTGAAATACATGGAGGTCTATCTTTTCCTCTTTTTCTTTAGCTTGATTGGTGTACTAAAGGTAGTGAGGGTAGTTTTTGCCTCCCTTTCCAATGTCTCAGGGGAATCTTCTCCTTGTTCTTCCTTTTCTGCCTCTTTTTCTCCTTCTTCTGTCTCTTTTTCTATCTCTTCCTGCTCTGTTTCTTCAGCTTTCTCCTCCTCTATTTCAGTTCCTCCCTCCATCCTTTCTTGTTCTGCTATGTCACCCCTAGCTCAACCTTCTCGCCCTTGTTGTTCTTCGTCCTCACTGCTAGTAGGGTTGACATAATAGGTTAAGGCCTTTATGTCACCCTTAGTTGTCATGTTTCGAAAAAATTCCCATGCTATAGCATGTGTAAAGGTATGGAGTGCTTCCTCTACTAAGATTTTTATTAAGCCATGGTGAGCTAGCTACTCTGAATTTCCATCTTGTACCTTGGTGCTAGAGTGAATGAGGTATTGGAGGAGGAAGTAAGGGATACTGAGCTTCTGAGTTGCTAGAGTATTCATGCCATACCTTAATTCTTGGAGGATTCTAAGTGATAACTATAAACAATGTTGTACCTAACTTCATAGAGAATGTATTTTATTATTTGATAACTAACCTCATACCAAGGATATGGTATGCTATCCCTTCTAATTCCATTTTTATCTTCAACGGGGATTTCATGATTTTGGAAAAAGCTCTTCTTGGCAGCTTAACCAATTGGTTTCTCATCTCTACTCCAAGGCAGCCCCAGACGAAGGGTAGTGACCCTACTGATAAATTTAGGGACTATCTCCATAGAAAGACCTCTAATGGTGACAATGGCATGCGTTCTTGTGCGAGGGACCAAAGAGAGGGAAAATTCTTGGGCAATGTCCTCATCAAACCCTCAGAATTTCTCAAAAAGGTTCATCCAATTTTCTCTTGTGAATATGTCCACAACTTGGGGATGTGCATGGACCTAGTGGAGTTAGTGGGCTCATTTATCATAAACCCTCCTGTCATATTGTCTATACTCTTTTTAAAAACCAAATATGGAGGTGGAGATAATTTTTTTTTACAAAAACAGAGAAATAGAGGAGACTGTGTTTTTTTTTAAATAAGAAGAATTTTTTTTATTTATTTTCTCCTCTCCTAAATACTTATTTCCTCCTCAAATTGAAACCACTTCTTCTATATATTGATATTCAATAGGGGGTGTGCATGAAACCTACCTCTTCAAACTGAGAATTATGCTAAAAATCATGTTTTCTCCCCTCAAAACAACTCACTGCCCCTCCTGTAGAAGCATGTTGTCCCTCCTGTAGATTTCTTGTAGGTGCTCTTGTAGAAAATGTCGAGAGCGAGAATATGGGAGAGATCGATGGAGGATGGTGGTTACGAGGCTGTGGGGGCACAAGGAGACTATTGTAGCTAAGTTACGAGGAGAGGATGAAGAAAAAGTTGGTGAGAATGCTCGGGGAGGAGTACTTATTACCCTTTATGGATATTTTCGGTGAGGAGTGCTGAGCTAGCAAGGTATACGTTGGCCATACTCAGACCGTTGGTCCCCACCTACTTGGTCATCATGGACCTCCCTCATAATCATCCCTTATTATTGCATCAGAGTTCACACTACCTCCACTACCTATCCTTAGCATCTTGTGTTGGAGTTGACTGTGGGGACGTGTGGGTGACATCTCAGATGAGTGGAGTCAACTAGGTGAAGGTGGCCAAGTTAACTAGCCACCTTCCCCTCGTTCAACCTCAACCATATCGTTGCTCTTGCATGACTTCTAATTACACAAATGCAAACATAGGAGTGACTTAGTTACTTACCTGTGATCCGAGTGTATTGGCTATGAGGTGTTGTGGCTTTCTCTGCTACATGCCTTTATTTCCCTTTTGCATGCTATCTCTGCTTGCTGATGTGTGGTTGTTTGCTTTTGTAGGTTCTTCCTTGGTTGGATCTAAGCTTTGGGTGCCTTTTCAACGTTCATGTTCACACTCTCTTGTTGTTGGTGCTGGATTTCTATGGGATCAGCTGCTATAGGAATTCCTAAAGGAGCTCCTGTAGCTGCTTCTACGCTTGAAACTTCAGCTCCTTCCTGTGATTGGAGCTTGACAATGATGCCAAAAGTGTATATAAAGATGGATAGGTAGTATTTAGGCTTTAGTTGAGGTTGATGGTGCTTTTCCCTCTCATTTTTTGTTGTTGTTGTTGCTTTTCTTTTAATTGGAAAACTGTTTTTCTATGTTTTTCTTAGGCAGGAGAAAAATGATGCTTAGGGTGTGATGCAAGTTGAGAAATGATGGCAAGGAGGTTTGAAGATTGTAGGAGGGATTATAGGTTCTTCATGAAGCTTCTTTGTCCCTCAAACTGCCTTCTGTAGCCACTTTTGGCTCTCTATAATTCCTACAGGAGCCTCTTGTAGAAAACACAGAGCCTCCTATAGAAAACACAATTTTTGAAAAATAGGTATAGTAGGGTAAAAGAAATGCCAAATATGATGGAGGAAGGTGTGGAGAATATGAGATGGGTGTTTTTATGCATGTCAGGGTCCCCTTGGCATCTTCTTCTGCTTCCTGTAGTCCTCCTATAAACCTTCAATGCGAAACAAATCATTTTCTTTCCCTTTTTTTTTGAAACAACTAGGGCGCCTCAGAGATGTTTTCACCCTAATTGCCTACCCTCAACACCTCCAAGGGAGGTTTTCACTCAAGGATCTTATTCTTTTTTTCTCTCTCTCTCTCTCTCTCTTGACATCACTATGCCACCTCAAAAGAGGTTTTCAACCTAGTGATGGGACTGAAGCGCCTCATGGAGGTTTTCACTTGAGTCCTTATTTTCATTTTCTTTTTATTTTTCTTCAGTGAGTGGGTGAAGTGGAGGCTGAGATATGCTCCACTACCATCACTGTCTTGTTCAAATATTCAATAAACTCTTGCTTGGAGAGGGGTATAGTAGAATTTCAACCGATGTCCATTGAAAAGCATGGGGATGGATTCACCATCAATGATTCAGATCAGAACTGAACCATTGTCATTGCATTTCTCCACAGTGTAGGGTCCCCGCCATCTTGTCCTTAGCTTGCATTTGAAATCTTTGTATCTTGAATCATAGAGCAGTGCTCAATCTCCTTCTTGGAATTGCTTCTCCTTGATATTTTTGTCATGCCATATCTTTCTCTGAAGCTAAACTACCTCTGTATGGAGAAGGGATTGTAATATGTGTTCATCTAATCCATTGAGCTGACATAATATTTCCTTTTGTACATGGCTGAGGTCTAGGTCTAGCTAAGCTACCATCCTTAGGGTATTGAATTCAAACTTTATTAACAACAAAGCCTTCTTCCCATAGACCAGTTCATAAGGTGTGAACCCTGTGGTGGTCTTCCATGTTGTGTTGTAGGCCGAAGTGGCCTCAACTAATATTTCCACCTAGTCCTTTTTGCTGCTGCTCACTACCTTGGTTAGGATCCCTTCCAAAGCTCTATTAGTAACCTCCACTGCCCCATTGGCTTGCGGATGGTAAGGGGTGGAAGTCATGTGCTTGATCTTATGATGTGTGAGCAGGTCTTCAATCAAGCTGGAAGTGAACTGACTACCTTGGTCTGTAACCAACTCTCTCGGATACCCAAAATTGTAGAATATGTTTTCTCTCAAAAACTCAGCTACATTTTATTCTATCGCTACTTTGATTGCTTTTGTCTCTACCCACATTGTTAGGTAGTTGGTGCACGCAATGATGTAATGCTTCTGCTTTGAAGGGGGGTTGATAGGCCCCACAAAGTCCATGCCCCACTTCTCAAATGGCTCAAAGGTCACTTGAGTTTGCATGGGAATTTCATTCTTTGGTGTGGGTTTCCCCATCCTCTGACACCAATCACACTGGCCCGTGTATCTCCTCACATCCTGATGAAGAGTGGGCCAGTAGTAGCCTGCTTGCAATATCTTGAAGGCAGTTATTTTGCTACAAAATGACCTCCACAAGGGCTGTCATGACAGGTCAAGAGGATGTCAAAGACCTCCTCCTCCTTGACACATCATCTCAAGATCTGATTTGGGCCAAGTTTGAAGAGATTGCCCCCAATCCAAGTGAAAGGGGTGCTTTTCCTTACTATCTTGCTTTTCTCTTTTGAGGACAGGTGTGGTGGGAACTATGCTGAAACCAAGTAGTTTGATATATCAACAAACCATGGAGATAGTACTGATATAGCAAATACGTGTTCATCTAGAATTTGGTCATCCACCATTGCTTCTTCACTACAGTCAAATTTACTCTAGACAAAAAGTCAGCAACAACATTCTCTTTACCAGGCTTATTAATAATTGTCAAATCAGACTGCTGCAGTAAAAGCAACCATCTAATAATGCAAGCATTTACATATGGTTTATTCATTAAATATCTAAATGCAACATGATTAGTGTGCATGAAGGTTTGATAGCTTGTGATATAATGTCTGAATTTGTTTAAGGAGTGCACAATAGCTAGGAGTTCCTTTTCAGTCATTGTATAGTTTAACTCTACCTTTGACAAGTTTTTGCTTATAAAGTATATAACATAAGGTAACTTTTCATCAACTTGTTCTAACGCTGCTCCTATCACTTTGTTTGAAGCATCTGTGTGAATGTGAAAGGCTAGGGCCTAGTTTGGGCCTCTCATAATTGAGGCAATCACGAGCTTGCTCTTCAAGGTATCTAGGGCTTCTTGATAGTTTTCCAACCATATGAACTCAACATATTTACCTAAGAGGCTAAACAAAGGAGAGGCTATCTTGCTGAAATCTTTAATGAATCTTCTGTAATATCCATCTATGCCGAGGAAACTTCTGACATATCTCACCTTTTGAGGAGCTGGGACCCTTTGGATGATAGTAATTTTTTTTGGGTCCACTCGTAGTCCTTGCCGAGATATTGCATGACCTAGCACGATCCCTTCTGTCATCAAGAATTCACATTTTTCTGGATTGAGGGGCAAGTTCATCTCAATACACTTATCCAGAACTTTCCCTAGGTTAGATAAAGCTTCCTGAAAGTTAGAGCCATAAGGAGTAAAATCATCCATGTATATTTCTATTGCATCATGAACCAGTTCATAAAATATACTCAATATCGCTCTTTGGAAAGTGGTTGGAGCATTGCACAAACCAAATGGAAGGACCCGATATGCAAAGGTACCTAAAGGGCAAGTGAAAGTGGTCTTATCTTTGTCTTCCAGGCTGATTTGAATCTGATTGTACCCACTAAACCCATCTAGGAAGGAGAAAAACTTTTTCCCTGCCAGACTGTCTAACACTTGATCTATGAAAGGTAAGGGAAAGTGGTCCTTTTTAGTGCCTTTGTTCAATTCCTGATAGTCAACACAGATTCTCCACTTACCATTTTTCTTGGGCACTAGCACCAAGGAGAGACCCATTAAATGTCAGAGATGGGATAAATGAATACTGCATCCAACAATTTCTGTTGTTCTTCCTTAACAATATCTTTAAGTGTTGGGTTCATCCTCATTTAAGGTTGCCTAACTGGTTTACAATCCTCCTTGACATATATATGATGAGTACATACCGAAGAGTGCACTCCCTTCATCCCCTTATAACTCCAGGCTGCACAATTCCTTCTCTTGGGAAGTGGATAAGGATTGATTGATTTTCAATGTTCTTTTTGGGCTGAAATCTATATTCTTAACACGAAGAGAAGTAGGGTCGGCCACACAAAGATCATTTCAGGGGTTGTTTTTGGTTTCTCTTACTATGTCCTCTAATGGTGATACACTGGCAAGTGGATTCTAAATCAAATTTTCAATCATATCATCCTCATCTTATTGTTTCCCCCCCAGGGCGATTCCTAATGCACAAAGCAGTGCAAAATAAACTTCATCCTCATCCTCCTCCTACAACCAGGAAGGTAGATCATGTTTTAGCAAGGGGTTGGAAAGGAGGATATAAGGTTAAATGCTTGGACATATGCCCGTTCTTGATGTTCATGTTCCCAACTCGACAACTGATGTAGGCATCGGCTATAGCCAACCAGGGTCTTCCCAGAATTAGAGGATACCTAGTGAGCTTTACCTTTCACTAGAGAACTAGAAAATCAGCAGGGTACTCCCAAGAGTCAACAGAGACCATCACGTCTTACACAATCCCCTCAGGGGTCACAGTGGAGCGGTCTACTAGCTGTAGCACTATCGTGGTCTTCCTCAAGGAGCCCTATAGGCTAAGTTTGAGCATTGTGTCCTTTGTCATCACATTAATGGCAGCTCCCGGATCAATCAAAGTATGCAAGATCATTGTGCCATTGATGTGACATTAACTACTGGGCTTCCAGGATCTAGATATTTTGGACAAATTATCTACCCCAACATTAGGTCAGACAGTTGTCCTATGACATTTATGGTTGGGGAATCTTTCTTGCACCTTCCCGGATGCCTAAAGCACTTCCCTTTGATCAACCTATTGTAGATAGGCACATCTTTTATGGCTTGGAGACGTGGTATATTTACACATAAATGTTTCAATTCTCCGAGGAGTTCAGTCTCTTCTTGGGTAGACTAGATTGTCATGGATAGTCTCTCAAGAAAGGGTGGATTTGCTTTAGGTTCACTTTCCTCTTTATATTCCTCAACCTCCCTGGGTGGAGGCTGGCTATCTGGGAGAACTTTCCCAGATGACAAGTTTATTTCTTGAATCTCCACTACATAAGTTAGGCATGATGATTCCCCACTATACACTTGCTGAGCATTTCTATTGTTCTGGTTCGAATTTGGCTAGGTAGGCATTTGGGGTTGACTTGGTAGGGAAAAAGGTAACAGTTGTGGTTGGGTAGGTGGTGGAGGAAAAACAGCAGGGGGAGAGTTGTATTGGGGCCTCCACCCCTGATGAGTTGCATTACACTGAGGCTGTGGCTAAGCATAGGGTCAAAATGAATGAGCGACTGTTGGGCATGATATTGAGATGTGAAGGACCAAAGAGGAGGTGTGGACTAGGAAGGATGAGCAGGGGGGCCCAAGAAGGTATGGATGTGACTTGGTTGGGGTCGTAGTATGCCTGAGATGTCCATTGCATCCCCTGTTGCTATGGTCTTAGTCCATGCGACCTTGTTTGGTTTATGTAATAGAGCTATTTAGTGACAACCTCATCCCCTTGATATATAGCTTTAAGTTTGGGCAAGGAATGGCACTTATCTATAGAATGATTTTCTTCACAGATTGAACAAACCTCTATAGAGTTCAATGGGCATTCATTCCTAGGATGCTTCCTAGTGCATCTAGGATAAAAAATGGATAAAGCCCTCTCTGCTTCCTCTTGCTTTCTTTTGATATGTAAGGTATCCATTTGCATGGCAAGAGTCTACAACATCTCACTCTTGAAGTCTTCTAGCATGTTCCCAATTTCTCCTCTAATGGATGAGTTGGAGGAAGAGGTACTGGCTATGGGTTGACTCCCCCTACCTTTCTTTCTAGTTGCTCTAGAATGGTTTCTAAAAATAGTATTTATGTCCTCATAGGATAGTTGGTAGATGTCTCCACCAACCAGTAGGTGTAGGGTGTCTAAAAGCTATTCCCAAATTCCCCTAAGTAGGACCAACTTCAGAGACTCGGGGTCAAGAGTACACCCGACCCTTTTGTAATTAAGCTGGAACCTCTCTTCGTAGTCTTCTAGGGACTCATCACTTCCCATGGTCATTTAGAAGATTTCTTCTTTAGTATCTTTTGTCCTAAAATAGTCCTGGTACTTGTTATTAAAAGCTTGCTGCATCTGAGCCCAAGTTGTTGTTAAAGGCTTGATGCATCTGAGCCCAAGTTGTGATGCTATTTCTAGCTAACCCCATGAACCAGCGCAATGTTGCGTCCTTCAGAGTAGAAGGGAATAGTTTCAACTTTTTCTCATCTTCTGTATAGTCATAATTTTGATAGATGATAGTGAACTCAAATAAGAAGGTATCAGGATCTTTTGTAGTCAGGCCATGGAAGTGAGGTAGGGTTGAAGGACTTATATTTTTCATTTTGGTGTCCCCATTGGTCTTCCAAATGGGAAAGGTACCCTCTATTCTTTCGTCATTTCCCCTAGCATTTCTATTTTCCGCCATTAGCTCTAGAGGAATGTTTTCTTCTTCTTCTTCCCCTATAGGCTCTTCAAATATGTCTAGCTATTCACCTAAGGGTTCTTCTTAATCGTAACCACTGAAGAAGAGAGAAGGTTGGTTGTGTGAAGCAGTGGGGGTGTTGGGAAAAGAATTTCCTGAATTATCTCTATTCCTACGAGGCATGAAAGGAAGTCTTTTTGGTTGGTTTTTTCTTTTTTCCCCACACTGGTAGTACCTACAGAAATTGAAATTGCGATTGAACAAAACAAATTGCAACTAGCTGAAATGAACTTGCTGAATGGAAATTGCAGAATTGAAAAAGGAAAGGAAGTAAATGTAGAACTGAAAGAAAGGAAATTCCTAATCTACTTTTTCTGAAATGGAAATTGCAGAATTGAAAAGGAAAGCAAAGAAATGTAGAACTGAAAGGAAAGAAATGTCTAGTCTACTTTTGTTGAAATAAACTATTAGTACAATGTTGCAATAGGAAATAGAAGAAAGAAGTAATCACAGAATACTCTGACGCTTCCTTGAAAATGGCGCCAAAAATTGGTGAGCACGAGTACTGCAGCAATAATGCTACAACTCCTAGGCTACCTACTTTACTTTTATCAACCTGGTAGTTCGTAACAAACTTGGAAGCGTCGGTGTTGTATGCACAAGTACTAGTTCTCACTGCAGGTTGTCACTTAGTCAGCCAACATAATATCACTAAGAGCTCAAGCTGACTTCTATGGATTCCAAAAGAACCTCTATATGTGATGAAAGGAGAGAAATATTACTCTACAGATGCTATTCTAACAACAAAAAGGAGAAAGACTAAAATGTAAAGCAAACCTAGTGAACCCTAATTAACCAACTAATTCTACTTTTGCAAAAAAGCACTATGAAAACCATGAAAGGAATGTCGTAACCTACTCAAGGAAGTAAGCAACATCTAACTAAGCTATTTCTGGAAGTTAATAAGAAAAAAAGATAATTTTTGGATTTTTATGTATTTTTATGTGAATTTGACATACATGCAATTTATTGTGTGTGACTGTGGCAGTGAATAGGTGGCGTTGAAGGGTGGTTTTGGGACTTGAGATGATGTAGGATGGTTTGGATGGATCCGAAGAGGTCTCAGGTGTCTTTTTGGAGGCTTTTCCCACACTCAGACTTCAAAAGAAAGCCTATAGGAAAATCTACAGGAGGACACAGGAAATCTACAGGAGGAAAACAAGGTAACTATAGGAGGCCTATAGGAGGAGGCCGAGAGCAGTTTTCACTATTTTGAGGGTGTGAGAGTGGGTGAAAAATGTGGATGAAGGTTGGAAGGACGTGTTAGGGCACCTAAGGTATACCATGAACCACCAGGAGAGAGAAAGATGATTGGGTTTGCTCAAGAAGAGAGGAAGAAGTTCTATGGAAAATACAAGAAACTAAGGCAGATTTGAGGTGAGGTGTGGGCGACCTGTAGGGAATCGATAAGATGGAGGATGGGATGGCTGATAAGCTTATCTACTACTAGAAGAGATATGTTACAAAGGAACGGACAGTCAACCAATAAGATAAAGCAAGCAATGAGATGAGTGTATCTAGAAAAACAGAGTTTTGCATCAAAATAGTCTAAACTATGATATATGGAAGGAAATGCTGAGAAATGCTACAGGAAAGGAAAGCATGAAATGTTGGAAATAATATTGAGAGGGGGCATGAATCAGTATTATCAAGACAATTATTTTCAATTCTTCCACATATATGTATATGCTACTTTAGTTAAAGAGACCCGCGTATATACGCAACTTCAGTTAAGGAAAACAACGTATAACTTACAGACTTGTAATTTAATTATTCTTCAGATGTTGATTTTAAATCTGTGTGTTAGAACCATATAAACAAAAACCAGGAACAAGAAAACTGGTGCAGATAGTCACACACAAGAACACAAGATATAAGGTGGAAACCCAATGTCAATGAAAACCACGTGCTGCAATTTGTCTCTGTCTTTTTCAATTAGAAAACTTCTTTTTACAATGATTCTGTACTGGTGCAGTCCTTTACCAATATGCAGGCTGCAACTTGCAGAGGGCTACAACCCTCTCTTGTTCTCCAGACTCTCCTGGAAGGGAGCTACAACCCCCTTAGCTCTTGTACTAGCTGAGGTACTAGTACGCAAGCTGCTGCCTGCAGAATGCTACAACCTTCTCTTTTCTTCCAGGGACCACGTTTCATAATTTTTTAGACTGGATCCATGAATAACATCAATCAAGTATATCTGCAATAATCAATCACCTTTTTACAACCCAATATAGAATCAACCAAACACTTCTCAGAATGTTGTAACCAGAAAGTAGTAAAAGTAACCAAACTCCAATTCTGAACCCAGAACACTGCAACAATAAACAGAAGCAGCTAAAGCATATTTCATAAAACGTACGCTACTTCACTATGCATAAACATGCATACATACACATATGTATCAATGCCAACCAACATATAGACTACCTTATTTTGCTGAACCTGTGTGTATACGCGCCTCTGATGTGCGGAACTTGCGTACAGATCTATATAGGGCAATTTTCTCTTTTCAAGTATTCATATATCAAATATACCTAGTTTATCAGATTTAGAGATCTAATCATGCACCAAATACAATAGATCAAAACCATATAATAATACTACTATTTAAGCCTTAAGATCTTGATTTATCAATAGAACTTATCCATCTTTTAGTGCTTAGGTTCCTTCTTGGATCAGATTCAACAATGCACCATCAACCAATCACAGTCTTCCAAACCTTGCTCCTCTTTAGATATTCAATCCTTGAAGCCATGGCTTTGCCAAAATATCTCCTTCCCTTTTTATAGTCTTAAGCATTTATTAACCATGGTCCAAAAACCATTGAGAACCAATACTAGGGACCCAATACCAGGGTTCAACTCTTCGTATGCAATACTAAGGACCAAAACCATAGGTTCAAAATATGTCGGACTAAATACCATGGACCAAACATAAACTTTCCCACATGTACATGTTTTTCTCCGCATGAAAGTGCATGCATACATATACGCACCTTTTGATTGGTGATTCCGCGTATATATGCAACTTTGATAAGATGAACTTGCGTATACCTTATTTTCTTTTATTCTGAAAACCTGAACTATGATCTGCCCTTTGAGTGAGTTTCCATCAAGGACAACACTTGTGCCATAGAGCCAAACTTGTGTCATAATGCCAACAATCTCCCCCTTTGGACTTGATGGCAACCCCAAGTCACTAAAAGTCATTCTCCCCCTTTGACATCAAGGGCAAAGGGTTATGCTCCCCCTGAGTATTTACTATGCTATCCAAGCTCCCCCTGACTGTAGGCAAGGTCTGCAAGAAGATGTTCTACTAGAAGGTACATAACTTTATACATTATAAATGACCTTCCTACCACCAAATACTCATACATGCATCCATCTCCCAACCAAGTGAGAATTGACTCATCTACCCAACCAAGTGGTGATACACCAAGAATTGACACATGATACAACAAAAACATTACTTCATCCATTCCAGGCATAGTGGGGAAACCAAGATAGGCCGTTACATGACCTTGATAAGAAGAAAATGCAAGACATAGAGATGAAATTTCTACAGCAAGACTATGATAGATATCAACAACTAACATCAGCAGTATCTGACAGTCATCATTCAGACCAGCAACCATGATCTCCCTCTGCACCTGTTCCACCTGAAGCCAACAACAAATTGTGGAATTGATCCAAGATAATTCCAACAATGCATTATTAGAAGAATATATGCTCCTTTTGAACCTGTGCCAGATGGTCTCTGTCAGACCCAAATTAGACTCTTTTCATCCAGAGCCTGGCCCACAGAATGTCTTCAAACCAACATATACGCGACTGTATCCTCATAAACCGGCGTATGTACATGGATACCCCATGTGAAACTCATGTACAACCATTAATCTCTAAAACAGAAAAGATTCAGCAGCAAGATGATGCATCAACTACTCCTAGCTTCTGTCTGAGATATTCAAATGTCTCCCTGGGTAGTGATTTGGTGAGTATATCAGCAACCTGTTCCTTGGAGGCAACATACTCCAATTTAACCTTTTGTTCAAGCACTTGTTCCTGGAGAAAATTATATTTAATAGGTATGTGCTTGGTCTTTGAATGCATAACATGATTCTTTGAAATACTAATTACACTTGTATTATCACAATAAATGGAGATAGGTGGAGTATAAGTGATTTGAAGATCTTGCAATGTTTGCATCATCCAGAGGAGTTGTGTGTAGCAAGATGTAGCAGCCACATATTCTGCTTCAGCCGTAGATAATGCAATTGAGCTTTGTTTCTTGCTGAACCAGGATACTAATATGGACCCCATAAAGAATGCATCACCACTAGTGTTTTTTCTGCCATCCATGCTCCCTGCCCAGTCTGTATCTGTATATGCATGAAGTGTGAGATCTGTACCTCTAGGATACCATAGGCCATAGTTTTGAGTTCCTTGATGATACTTGAAAATTCTCTTTACTGCTTGAAGATGAGTTTCCTTTGGGTTTTCCTGAAACCTTCCAACTATTCCCACTGCATGCATAATGTCTGGTCAGGTTCCTGTTAGATAGAGCAGACTATCAATCATGGATCTATAGGTTGGTTGATGAACTGCTGCTGACTCATCATTTGCGCTGAGACTGCATCCTGTTACCATAGGGGTACACACTGGTTTCAAATCTTCCATCCCATATTTCTTCAAGATCTACTTGAGATACTTGGTTTGTGATAGAAAAATGTCATCTTTGTTTTTTTGGACTTGCAAACCAAGAAAATATGTGAGCTCACCAAGCAGGGACATTTCAAATTCTTTTTGCATCACCAAGGCAAAGTTTTAACTCATGTCTTCTTCATTTCTACCAAAAATGATATCATCAACATATACAACAAGTATTAGCAACTTATCATTGTCAATGTTTACATATAAATTGCTATCTGTTGATCCTTTTACAAAACCTTGTTGATGGAGATACTTATCCAACCGATAGTACCAAGCCCTTAGAGCCTATTTAAGACCATATAGAGCCTTTTTGAGTCTGAATACAAGTTTTAGATCATTTCCAAGGATAAACCCATCTGGTTTCTCAATGTATACTTCTTCATCCAAGTCTCCATTCAGAAAGGCAAATTTTACATCCATCTGAAATACGTTGAACTTCTGAAAGCTAGAGAGAAAGCAACATTCTTATAGCCTCAAGTCTAGTAACTGGTGCAGAAGTTTCTTCAAAGTATATGCCTTCTTGTTGCGCATACCCTTTACAAAAAAGTCTTGCCTTGTTTCTAACCACATCTCCATTTTCATTCAGCTTATTTTTGAAAATCCATTTTGTCCCTATGACATTCTTATATTTTGTTCTAGGAACCAACTCCCAAGTGTTATTCTTTTCAATCTTCTCAAGTTCTTCCTCCATGGCCTGGACCCAGCATTCATATTTGCATGCCTCTCTTACATTCTATGGTTCAGTGGAGGAGAGCAATGCTAGATAGATTGAAGCTTCTAAAATGGTTCTCCTTATTTGTACACCTGCCTCTTTCTGCCCCAAAATTTGAGATTCTGGATGATTGTTCTTAACATATCTGGATGGAGTCTTTTCTTCTATCCTTATCTGTTCTTCTGGTGCCTCATGGGTTTCTTCTTCATCATGAATATGATTTGATGTTGACGGATAGTCTTTGCCATCTTCGAAATCTTCAGATTTTACTTGCCTAGGAGTGTTCCCTTCTTCACTAACCACTACATCAATACTTTCAACAATTTTACCAAGTCTTTTATTGTAACACTTATATGCTTTGTTGTGGGGAGAGTAGCCAAGTAGAATGCCTTCATCTGCTCTAGGTTCAAACTTGCCAAGATTTTCATCAGTCCTTTTAATGTAGCAATTGCTTCCAAAAATTTTGAAGTATTTTACAGTGGGAGTCTTACCATACCAAAGTTCATGAGGAGTCTAAGTGTTTTTTACCCGGACGTTTGTCTTGTGGAGAATAGTGACAACGGCAAATGCGACTTCACCCCAAAAGGTTGCGGGAGTTCCAGTCTCATCAAGCATAGCACGAGCCATTTGTTGAATCGTTCTGTTCATCCTTTCTACTACTCCATTTTGCTGAGGAGTCCTTGTAGTAGAGAATTCCCTTCTTATTCCGTGTTCTTCACAAAAATCGAAAAATTCATCTGAAGTAAATTCCCCTCCTCGATCAGATCTGAGACATTTGATTCTGTGATTTGATTCGTTTTCAACCAAAGCTTTGAATGACTTGAACTTTTCAAAAGCTTCATCTTTATACTTCATGAGTCCTATCCAACACATCCTTGAAAAGTCATCAATGAACAATATGAAGTACTCTTCTCCTCAAGGTGACCTCTTCCTAGTTGGACCACATATATCAGTGTGGACAAGTTCAAGTGGCCTACTAGCTAATCCTTCCTTCTCAGGGAAATTAGTTCTGGTTTGCTTACCAAATTTACATGATTTGCATATTGTATTGTCTGGAATTCTGATGTCAGGAAGATCACAAACCGCCTGATATTTGCATGCTTTCCTTATCTGAGAGAAGCTTAGATGTCCCAATATTCTGTGCCATAGCTAGTGTTCATCATTCTTTCTTAGATAACATTGTTGTTTTCCTTCTTTGAATATGTATAAATTATTTGGAGTTCTTATACCTTTGATCACTATTTTTCCTGTATTAAGCTTACGAACAAAACATCCATTTGATCAAAATATTACCTTAGTTCCTTGATCACACATTTGACTAACACTCAGTAGATTATGCTTTAAGCCATCAACATACATAACATTTCCATCTTTTACCTTCTCTTTCAAACGAACAGAACCTTTACCTTTTATGAATGTTGGGTTGTCATTTCCAAATGAGACCTTCTTTTCCTTTTCTAAGGCACTATATGAATGAAGTTTTTCTTTATCACCTGTCATATGTTTCGAGCATCCACTGTTAATGTACCATTGATTATCTTGTCCTTCCACATATAAGGCTATCCCACATCTTTCTAGTTGTGGTTCTTTCTTTCTCCATGTTTTGGGAGTTAATGAAGCTTGCTCCTTCTGAGTTGTTTGCCGAGACCTACTCCTGCATTCAGAATCTTCATGACCAAAGTTATTACAAATAGAACATTCTATTTCATTTTCAAGAGCAGAAAAGTTATTGTAGGTTCTTTTCATGATCCCAGTCATATTCCTTTGTTTTGAGCTTCCCTAGTCATGATGGTCTTGTAGGCAATACATTGAGCAGCTTTGTGGCCAAAGTTATGACAAGAGAAACATTGGCCATTGAAGAAATTCCTGCAATTATCAAACCTACCAACCAAATGATTGTAGTTTTTATCCATTCTTGAGGCAAATTGAGAATGATTTACCTGTGGTTGGTTGAAGCTTCTGTTCATCCTTGAAGTAGATTTCCCCTCATTTACTTGATAATTTTTTATCATTCTTGAAGTAGATGGTCCCTGATTTACCTGGTGATCTGTATTATGCTTTTGTTGTTGATTGTCAACTTGTTCACTTCTCCTTGTTGCATCAAGATAACTTTTGGAGGTGGATAGCTTCTTAGCTTGCTTCTGTGCTTGAGATGCTTCTTCAGAATATCTGAGACCTGTCTTGATTAGAGGAGAATGCTGCACTTTGATAATCTCATCTAAAGTTTCAGATCCTTTAGCAAATCTAAGATTAAGGGCTTTTGTTTTCTCAATTTCTTTTCTAAGTCCCACAATTTCACATTCTAACTCTTCATTGTGTTTATCTATTTCAGCAAGTTGGAATGTCAGAGTATCTATAATCATATTCTTTTCCTCTAAACAAATTTTAAGTTTAGAAATTTCTTCATAAAGACCTTCTTCATCTATAGCATCCAAGAAATCATCATCTTCAAAGGCCATGAAAAGTCTATCATCATTACCTTGTTCATCTTCATCACTATTTGAATGTCCATCACTATCTTCATGAGTATAATAACTCTTCTTACTTACATTCTATTTTCTATTCCATCTAACTAGTTCCTTACCTTTGTCAAGTTTCTCTTTATGAGGACACTTAGCAGCATAATGACCGACTCTTCCACAAGCAAAGCATTTGAAAGGCAACTTACTTCTGAATCTTCCAGTTCCCCGTTGAAGGCTCTTGACAAAATTTGATTCTTCCTCTTCTTCTGACATATGCTCTGACTCATAGTAATCTCCTTTTCTTGAAGCTTTGAATGCAGCTTCTCTCATGTCTGATGGTCCTCCTTTTCTCATTTCGTAAGCAGGTAGGATTATGTGCAGCTGTGACATGGTAAGGCTCTGTAGATTCTGCTTTTCTTCTATGGCAGAAACTTTTGAATCAAACTTAGGAGACAAAGATCTTAGAACCTTTTCAACCAAAACAACTTCTTTTATTTCTTCACCCAAGTTTTTCATACAATTTACGATCTCATCTATATGTAGGAAATAGCTAGCCACACTTTCATCAGTATGCATTCTAAGACTTTCATATTGAATTCTAAGAGTTTGTAATTTTTCTCATTTTACCTGTTAATCTCCTTCATAGCTCAGAACGATCTTGTCCCATATTTCTTTTGCGCATTTGAGCTGCATAACCTTGACGAATTCTGATTGGGATAGACTTCCTAATAGAGTATTGATAGCTTTTGCATTCGTTTCATACTGCTTCTTACCAGCTGCATATGTAGGAGTTGTTGATGGAAATGTGTATCCTATTTCCACAATATCCCAAACTTCTGTACCAAGAGATTGAAGATAGGTAATGATTCTTACCTTCCAATAGACGAAGTTGCTTCTATCAAAAATGGGTGGCCTGATAGATGCTTCTCTTTCTTAGTTGCTCATGATGATAGATCTTCCTTCAAGCGATCAAGCTTCTTCTGAAGGACCTTCTCTGATACCAATTGTTGGAAATAATACTGAGAGGGGGGGGATGAATCAGTATTATCAAGACAATTCTTTTCAATTCTTCCACAGATATGTATACACTACTTTAATTAAGGAGACCCACATATATACACAACTTCAGTTAAGGAAAAAAGCATATAACTTACAGACTTGTAATTTAATTATTCTTTAGATGTTGATTTTAAATCTATGTGTCAAAACCATATAAAAAAAAACTAGGAACATGAAAAGTGGTGTAGACAGTCACACACAAGAACACAAGATATAAGGTGGAAACCCAATGTCGGTGAAAACCACTTGCTGCAATTTGTCTCTATCTTTTTCAATTAGAAAACTTATTTTTACAATGATTCTGTACTGGTGCATTCCTTTACCAGTACGAAGGCTACAACCTGCAAAGTGCTACAATCGTCTCTCGTTCTTGAGACTCTCCTAGAAGGGAGCTACAACCCCCTTAGCTCTTGTACTAGCTGAGGTACTAGTACGTAGGCTGCTGCCTGCAGAAGGCTACAACCTTCTCTTTTCTTCCAGGGACCACATTTCATAAATTTTCATACTGGATCCATCAATAACATCAATCAAGTATATCTACAATAATCAATCACCTTTGTACAACCAAATATAGAATCAACCAAACACTTCTCAGAATGTTGTAACCAGAAAGTAGTAACAGTAACTAGATACAAATTCTGAACCCAGAACACTACAACAATAAACAGAAGCAGCTAAAGCATATTTCATAAAACATACGCTACTTCACTATGCATAAACATGCATACATATGCATCTGTATCAATGCCAACCAGCATATACGCTGTCATATTTTGTTGAACCTGCGTGTATACGCGCCTCTGATGTGCAGAACCTGTGTACAGATCTATATAGGCCAATTTTCTGTTTTCAAGTATTCAAATATCAAATATACCCAGTTTATCAGATTTCGAGATCTAATCATGTGCCAAATACAACATATCAAAACCATATAATAATACTACTATTTAAGCCTTAAGATCTTGATCTATCAATAGAACTTATCCATCTTTTAGCGCTTAGGTTCCTTCTTGGATCAGATTCAACAATGCACCATCAACCAATCACAGTGTTCCAGACCTTTCTCCTCTTCAGATATTCAATCCTTGAACCCATGTCTTTGCCAAAAGATCTCCTTCCCTTTTTATAGTCTTATGCATTTCTTAACCATGGTCCAAAACCATTGAGAACCAATACTAGGAACCCAGTACCAGGGTTCAACACTTCTTATGCAATACCAAGGACCAAAACCATAGGTTCAAAATATTTTAGAATAATTACCATGGACCAAACATAACTTTCCCACATGTACGCACTTTTCTCTGCATGAAAGTGCATGCATACGTATACGCGCCTTTTGATCGATGATCCCGTGTATATACGCAACTTTGATAAGATGAACCTGCATATACCTTATTTTCTTTTATTTTGAGAGCCTGAACTGTGATCTGCCCTTTGAGTGAGCTGCCACCAAGGACAACAATTGTGCCATAGAGCCAAACCTGTGTCATAATGCCAACATGAAAGAATACTATTGCAAATCAGGAAGTAAGCATGATGAAAAAGATCTGAAGCAAAACAGAAGTAGACTATTATCCTACCAAAAGCTGCAAACACTAGAAGTCCTATGAATGAGGAAAATCTGTGTTTTTGGGACAACAAGAGAGTCTTTGCCTCAAATCATGATCCCAGAGGGAGAAAGAGAGGCCAAGCCACTTTTTCTAGCCTTTTGAATCTTTTCTTTATCACTTCTTAACCTGCTACAGGAAGCACAAATGGAAGCAAACTACTAAATAATCAAAAGCAACCTATTCTTAACTACAAGAGAAATACATCTAACAGCAAACTGATCTACAAACTGAAACAAGGCATACAAATATAAGTAAAGAGGAGCTTGAATGCTTGGATTGGACCCTAACCCAAGAGCTTCAACCCACTGAGGTAACTCAGTGCTAGCTCAAAAAGGATTGCATCTTTCTTTCCAAAACAATAGCAAGATTACATGAAACTACAAAATAATAAGCTTGAAATTTGAGCAAAGTTTACATAAGAAAAAACTGACCCTACTGAGGCCCTAGGCCTATCTACTTATACAAATGAAGCTACCAATAGCTTCTTTAAAATTAGGGAGGCTTGGCTCCCAAAACTCGAGATAATCATTAGTCATCCTCTACTTGCTCAGCTACCTTCGAGTGCATGATTCAGCTGCTTGTACTCCAAGCTGAATGAAGGGGAATTCGAAGTGAGGAGTAATAAATGAGGGGGATTCCCTCCTATAAGTCCTCTCCTCTATCTACTTTGAGTTATTGCTGCCATTTGTCCACTGGATCATTGACTTTGACCTCAAAATCCATCAATAATCTTGTTACACAAAAATATCGTCACCTTGATTATTTGTAGTCAGTATGGGTCTATCACTACCTATACCAGCCTCCTAAGCAAGTCTCAGACCTCAGCTCTTCAAAACAAGCTTTGGAAATGAGAGAAAGACATCAAAAAGAAATGTAACTTTGGTTCCGCACTTTCTCTCACTTTTTCCTGCGGGCCCGCACCTTTTGTTCAGAGTACCTGTGTACTTATATGCTCTGTATGTAAAGGGGAGGGTTCGTACCCCCGTGAAAGTCAAAAGGCGTAATTTTTATCTTAAAAAACTAACTTTGGGTTCATTCTAGATGTTTCTAGAAGGAATTTTGACGTGGATTGTTCGCTCCAAAGTGGTTCATGCATCCCAAAAGAGAAGGAGCTAATCCCTTGTTAGGAGGAGCTATCCCTTTGAAGGAGGATTCTATCCCTTTGAAGGAGGACCTAGTAACTTCCTCCATTGCACTATAAATTGAGGCATTGGATTAGTGGCTAGGGAGGTTAGAAGCTGAACATTTTTTAGGGTAAATGCTGGTGAAATCAAGACTTCCTATTTGAGCTTAAGAGGAGAGATCACATACCTTTTTGGCTTCAGTGGGGAGTGAGTGAAGCTTGTCAAAGTAGAGGAGACTTCTTGTTGGACCCTGGGAGGAGCTTGTACAACGTCAAGGCAAAGGTTGTAAAGTTCTTCTTCTTTTGAATTAATACAATTAGGCTCATTTTTCTCAACAAATATCTCAGGTTATTTGTTTCATGGACTCCTTGACTTTCATGTTAAATATGTTTTATAATATTGGTTTTTCGGGTGCTATTTAATTGTTTGCCTTGTTTGCGTTTGCAGGTTTGTGATAAAGGAACTCATTTGGATCTAAGAAGCGAAGGCATCCCCAAACTTGCGTTGGACATAAGGTAGGCCTTAAACACACTTGTTTGCCATTATTTATAAAAGCACATTTAGAGAAAGATAGTGTATAGATGGTTTGCTTGTCATTAGGTCTTCTTTAGATTCTAGGAAGGTCTATCTTGTCCGCAAGATCGACTCATTCCGCGTGACAAAATGGTGACTCCGCTGGGGACTTGATTGTTTTCCTTGTTTTTCTTTGACTTGAGAAACTTGCCTTTTTGTTTCTGTTTTTGGCTTGTTGTGTGTGGACTTGGGTAGATTTAGTGAATATAGGTTTGTTTTTTACTTTTCATTACTTTAGTTGAAGTCCGCAGTATGTGCTTGTATCACAGTGCATACCTGTACGCACTTTTACTTTGTGCACAGAGCGTACACGCACCTATGTAAACTCTGAACCTGCGTACCCTGCTAAAATTTTGAAATTTTGAAATTTTACTTTTTAAATTAGTTTTATGTTGATTTAGTAGTTGTTATCCTCTGCCCATACCTACATGTGACTTGTTGAAAGCTTCCCTTGGTTTAATTTCATTGGCATTAGGGTTTTAGGTGAAATTCCTAGGAGTTTTGCTTGTTGGGTTCGTTTTTCGATTTGGTTGTGTAGTGGCTCTGAGCTTGGAAGCTGTAGGGACTTCAGATCACCTTAGTGTCTACCAAGCTTCTTATGAGTCTGACCATTTATGAAATCTGCCCTTGTTGAGGAATCCGCTTTGAGTTTTCTCTTTACAAAACTTCGAAAAGCTTGTGATTGAAAGTTTGGATTTTCATTTTCAAAAAGAAAACAAGATTGGTTGTTCTTGACTTATTTGTGATTCTAGACAAATTGGTCCTTGGTTTTCTTATAACCAAGTAAAACATCCTCGAAAAGACATTTTGTGAGCTTTTACTTCAAATAGGTTTTCATAGTTTTTAGATCTCAAGTTTTCTTTATTCATAGTTTTCTCAAGATTTTCTTTAGTCATAGTTTTAAATGTTTTATAAAATATAAAAAATCTCTTTTGGAAAAAGTTTGTTTTGGTAGCATTTGAGTGTTTGAATGAAAAAGGAAATTCTTGTGAAAATAACTATTTGTCTCGTTTTGAGTGCATTGGAACAAATACTCTTCTTTTGATTTGT
>APFE030415634.1:152367-181831 GCA_000404065.3 Pinus taeda
GGGAAAGCAAAATTTTTATGTTGGTTGCCCCCTCGAAGAGGCTGAATTCTAAGGCGTTGATCTATCTTTTCTATCTTTTTTGAGCTGGTTCCATAACATAGCTGAGAAATCTTTTGATGTGTTAAAACATGCGTTGACCCATGCACCGCTGTTGCATCCTCCCAACTACAACCAGGACTACTTCTTGTATCTCGCCGCTTCGTATTCCACCATTGGAATGGTGTTAGTCGCATGTTAAATCCAACTGAGCTAAAATATTCACATGTGGAGAAATTGGCATTGGCAGCTGTTCAAGTTGTCGAACGTTTTCGTCATTACATTTTACTACGCAAAACTATGGTCATTTCTAATTGCAACCCTATGATCTATATTTTGACCAAGCAATTGTTGGGGAGCTTGTACAGCATCAAGGCAAAGGTCGTAAAGTTCTTCTTCTTTTGAATTAATACAATCAGGCTCATTTTTCTCAACAAGTATCTCATGTTATTTGTTTCATGGACTCCTTGACTTTCATGTTAAATATGTTTTATAATATTGGTTTGCAGGTGCTATTTAATTGTTTGCCTTGTTTTTGTTTGCAGGTTTGTGATCAAGGAACTCATTTGGATCTAAGAAGCGAAGGCATCCCCAAACTTGCGTTGGATATAAGGTAGGCCTTAAACACACTTGTTTGCAATTATTTATAAAAGCACATTTAGAGAAAGATAGTGTCTGGATGGTTTGCTTGTTATTAGGTCTTCCTTAGATTCTAGGAAGGTCTATCTTGTCCGCAAGATCGACTCATTGCAACTGAGCTAAAATATTCACATGTGGAGAATTTGGCATTGGCAGTTGTTCAAGCTATCCAACTTTTTCGTCATTACATTTTACTACGCAAAACTACGATCATTTCTGATTGCAACCCTATGATCTATATTTTGACCAAGAAATTGCTGGGGGGCAAGTACTCCAAATGGATTGTCATCTTGCAAGAGTTCGACTTGGAATTTGAAAAGTCCAAGTCAAAGAAATCTTTGGTTTTTGCAGAACTAATGTGTGACTTCCCACGTGTTGATACGGAAACTGTGGCGGAGGAGCCCATTGCGAACGAATCCTTGTTTCTGATCAACACTTTAGATCCGTGGTATGGAGATGTCATCACTTATCTCCAAACCCAATCCTTTCGGCCTGAACTTTCACGATCCGACCGTCGAAAAAACTGATTCCAGTCCCAACAATTCAAAATTATTGGAGATACTCTTTATCGCTGTGGGGCAGACTCTATTTTTCGACATTGTTTGACTCATGAGGAAGCTGAAAGGGTCTTAAATGACTGTCACTCTGGAGCGTGTGGTGTCATATGTCTGGGTATGCCACTGCCCAAAAGATATTGCGCGCTGGCTATTTCTGGCCGTCTATGTTTAAAGATTGTATTATTGCGGTTCGAAAATGCCACAATTGCCAAATTTTTTATTGAAAGATGCGCACTCCACCTGCTCCTCTTCACTCTATAATTTCTGTTAGTCCTTTTGCCAAATGGGGTATCGATTTTATTACATGTAACCCTCCTGCTAGCCTACTAATTGAAAGAAGGCACAAATGGAAGCAAACAAAAACACAACCAATCTACTCTACACTATTGTAATGGAAATATAGCTACTTAAGCAAATGAACAATTAAACCATGAATCCATTCTAGCATAGAAGTACAATAAAGATGAGCCTCGACTGCTAGGGTTGGGCCCTAACCCAAGAGCTTCACCCCTCTGAGTTAACTCAGTGTTGGCTCAAAACAAAACTCATTATTATTATCAGAACCATGGATTACATAAAAAACTATCACAAGTCTTGTAGCTCGAAAATAAATTAGAGTTTTACAATCAGAAATTTGAATCCTACTGAGTTCCTAAGCCTCTCTACTTATACATCTGAAGTCTCCAATGACTTCCTTAAAATTAGGGAGGCTCAGCTCCCAAACTCAAGATAAACTGGGGCTTTGGATTTCACTTTCTTGGTTGCCTTCTAGTCCTCATGATTTGGTTGTTTGCACTCTAAGCTGATGGAGGAATATTCAAATGGAGGGGAAGTAGATGAGGAGGATTTACCTCCTATAACTCCTTTCCCTTGTCCCATTCAAGTTTTGACGAACGTTTTTGCCAAGATTACTTGCTTTTATCCTTTATTCCTACATTAAATGCACATAAGACCACAAAGAAAAATATCCAAGTCTAACTCATCTCATAAACAAAATATAATCAAAAGTATGCAATAAGTTGTGAGAATAGCTGGTTTGACTAGGCTAGGACGTGAATTAAGGCCCATATAATTACCAAATGATGAGGCTCATCATCACTTCCCTACTAAAAGTGTTGCTCATCCTTTGAGAAACTTAGTCAATGTCCATGTCCTTCATGGCTCTAGTAGCCCCTCTGACATCTCATGCCTATGTTGTGGTCTCTTCTTCATGTTCATAAAAGCTTGCTTTCCTTTCTACTTCTTCCCACTTCCTCTTTTCCACTTCTTCTTTTCTCCCTTCTAGCATCCCTAAGAGTAGTGGTGGACTGAGTTTTGGGCCTATCCAATTGACTTTCAACCTTTGCATTAATTTCTTATACATAGGTGTCCTGTTGAGTGCCTCTCTCAACCTTTCAGGGGAGTGATATTCTCTGATTTTCAAGCTATGTGGTAGTTTGTTCCATCTCCTTAAGCAGGCATGCATATTATCATCTCCTAGCAGCCTAAACATATCCTCAAAATGTGAAATTCCTTGCTCTTAGGTAGCAAGATATCTAGGTGTCAACTGAGGATCATTTGCAGTTAGATTATGGGCGCTAATTAGGGCTATGGGATTTGATTGTTCAACTTTAATGAAAAGAGATTCATTTTTCTCTCTAGCCAATATTCTTTTCATCTCTACAGCCCTTGACTCCTCATGGTTCATCCATGGTGCCAAAGCCATTAATTGTAGATCTCCTAGCTTAGTATTAGGATCCCAAATATTCATGTATGTGAGTGCCATGTTGTGCAAGTAAAATTCATCCATTCTGGCCCTAGCCTCTAATGTACTTTGATCACAAAGATCAGTAGACTGCCTGTAGTCCTGAAATGGCATGGTGCCCCTTTGTGCTAGTGTTTTAATTTGAAATTGCAACCATTGTTCTCTGACGTAAAGAGCATATTATTTATATGGCATCCTACATTGGATGGCCTCCAACGAGAGGCTAGCATACATGCTAGCTGGTTTTCCCTTTTCTATAGCTATCCTCTCAGGGGCCTCTGGAGACACCCTAAGTGACTCCTTGTGTTCTTCCCCTTCTATTTTAATGCGTTCTTCCTCTATGTTTTTCTTGCCTTCTTCCTCTTGCTATTCTTTCTCCTCTATTTCAACATCATCCTCCTTCCTCTTGCTGTCCTTTCTCATCTCCATCATTTTCTTCCTTCGTTTCCTCCTCTGTTTCAGCATCATCCTCCTTCTCTTCTGCTTCATCATGTTTCTCTATATTAGGTTCTTCTTCATCGATCTCATCCCCATCTAGCTTTGTATCTTCTTCTCCTTGTTGTGCCTCCTCCTCATTCAGAAAAGGACTAACATCTTAGGTGAGGGTTTTGATATCATCCTCTGCTGGTAGGTCTCTCAAGACTAACCATGTTATATGGATCTTGACATTTTAGAGAGAATCTACAATGAAGGTCTTGATTAACCCATGGTGAGCCAATTGTTGGGAATTCCCTTTCCTTACTTTGTTGTTGGAGTCTATGAGTAATTGCATCAAGAAATAGGGTATTATAAGTCTTTGGTGAGCTAGTGCTTCTACCCTAAATCTTAATTCTTCAAAAATCCAAAAATGGTAGCCATAAGCAACATTTTATCTATGGAATGGTATATGAGGTGATGGGGTATGGTGAATGAGGTGGACGGAAATGAATGAGGGTGGTGGATGACGTGGAGGAGATGAGATGGAGTGGAGAGATGGGGGTGGCCCATTGCAGGGGTAGGGAGTGTACGGGATGTTCATCAGGCTTGAAAACCTGCATCAATCTCAGGCCATAGATCTCGGTTAAACACCTTGACGTCATGGTCAACTATGAGGGTTGAGCCTGAGTTATAACTCGTGCTCATTGCTTCCCCTCAGAGCACTTTATCTGCCTCTTGAACCGATGCTTACTTAAATATTGTGCTACCGCTCAAACTTTAATATGGGTCGGGGCCCCACCTTACATTAAATTTGAATGCCATAAACAATAAATCATTATTTTCAGACTCTTGCATTCTCTTTTGATTTAAAAAAAAAATCATTTTTTCCACTTGACTTTCTACTTCGAATGTGGCCAAGTTAACCTGCTACCTTTTCACTTATAAACCAACTACCTCGTAACCCTTACAACTTTTGATCAAATGATACATATGAGTGAGCGAGTGGGATACTTACCTATGGTATCGATGCCATGTTGCAGTTGTCGAGGATTAGAGGTGATGCGTTGTTTATTTTTTACATGGTCATTCTTCTTCCTCCTCTGTTGTCTGCTGATGGTGTCTGTGACTGAAGATCTAATGTTGTTCCTACTGTGGAGCTGTGAGGATGCTGCAACGAATGGATAGAGCGAGTAGGAGTGTGTGTGGATACAGGGATGATGGTAATGGCCGAGATGAGGGTTAGATCATGTCTATAATGAATTTTGGGGAACTAACCAACCTACCATTCACCCTGGGATTGCTTCTTATTGAGGATCCTGTAGGAATACAAGGGATCTTGTAGAAAACACATTCTTCACCTAAATTGAAGCAATGAAGTGAAAAAAATAATGGAATTGATGGAGGGATGCATGGTAAGGAGTGGAGGAGATGAATACATGTGAGGTAGGGTTCCCTATGGATCTTCTCTTTTCTCCTTAATTATCTTTCTCGTCCACCTACAAATAACAATTATGTTTTTTTTTTTTTTTTAAATACCTAGGCTACCTCAGAGAGGTTTTAATCCTAGATGTTTTCCCTGGGTGCCTCAAGCAAGGTTTTCACCCAGGGATCTTCTTATTCTTTCTTCATTTTTTTCTCTAATCCTTGGGCCGCCTCATGAGGTTTTCAACCCAATGATGGGACTTAGGTGCCTCATGGAGGTTTTCACCTAAAACCTTATTCGTTGTTTTCTTTTCTAGTGACCTGATGAGGGAGTAGCTAGAACTTGCTCCACTATCATCACTGTCTTATTGATATTGTCAATGAACTCTTGTTTTGATAAAGGCCTCTTGTACATTTTCAATCGGTGTCCATTAACAAGCAATGTAATGGCTTCTTCATATATAGTTTTGATTTGCACTGAACCATTATCATGGCATCTTTCCACCAGATAAGGTCCAATCCATCTTGTCCTTAGCTTTCCCTTGAAGTATTTATGCCTAGAATCATATAACAATGCCCAATCACCCTATTTGAAATTTCTTCTCCTTAATATGTCTATCATTCCAAATATTTCTCTCAAGCTGAACTATCTTTGTATGTAGGAGGGCCTGAATTCTAAATTCATTCAAGCTATTCAAATGGAACAATATTTCTTTCTATGCATGACTGAGATCCAAATCTAGTTGGGTTGCCATCCTCAATGTGTTATATTCAAACTCAATGGACATCAAAGCCTTTTTCCCATAGACCAGCTCATAGGGTATAAATCGAATGGTAGTCTTCCATGTTGTATTATAGGCCCAGGTGGCCTCAACTAGTCTCTCTACCCAGTCCTTCTTGTTTTTGCTCACTACCTTGGTTAAGATTCTCTCTAGTGCCTCGTTGGTCACCTCCACTTTCCCATTAGCCTGTGCATGATAAGGAGTGGAGGTCCTATGATTGATTTTGTGATGGATGAGAAGTTCTTCAATCATGTTGGAGGTAAACTGGCTACCTTGGTCTATGACTATCTCTCTATGGTACCCAAATTTGTAGAATGCATTCTCCCTTAGGAACTCAGCCTTGGTTTTAGCCCAGTTAGTAAAATAATTAGTGCACACAATAATGTACTACTTTTGCTTTGAAGGAGGGTTGCTAGGCCTAATGAAGTCCATGCCCCACTTGTCAAATGGCTCGAAATTCACTTGAGGTTGTAGGGGCATTTCATCTCTTGGAGTAGGCTTTCCCATCCTCTAGCACTGATTACACTGACTAATGTACTTTTTCACATCCTGATGAAGAGTTGGCCAATAATAGCTTAGTTGTAACACTTTGAACGTTGTCTTCTTTGCTGAAAATTGATCTCCACAAGGCCGATCATGACAGGTAAGAAGGATTTCAAAAACTTCCTCTTCCCTTACCTTCTCAAGATTTGTTCTGGGCCAAGTTTGAAGAGATTTCCTCCAATCCAGGTGAAGGGGGTGCTTTCCTTGACTATCTTGCTCTTTTCTTTGGAGGGCAAGTTTGGTGGGAACTATGCTAATAACAAATAGTTCACTATATCAACAAACCATGGGGAGAGAATTGAAATAGCAAAAAAATGCTTGTCTGGTAACTGGTCATCCACCATTCCTTCTTCACATGTAGGCAGATTCATCCTAGATAGGAAGTCTAGAACAACATTTTCCTAACTAGGATTATCAACAATAGTTAGATCAAACTATTGTAATAAAAGAAACCATCTTATAATTCTAGCATTCACATCTGATCTGTTCATTAAATATTTGATTGCAGCATGGTCAGTATGCACAAATATTTGATAGCCAGTAATGTAATGCCTAAATTTGTTTAATGAATGCACAACAGCCAAGAGTTCCTTTTCAGTCACAGTATAATTTAGCTCGGCCTTTGGCAGGTTCTTACTGATAAAATATATAGAATATGGAAATTTCTCCTCTACCTGACCTAGGGTTGCTCCTATGGATTTGTGTGAGGCATCAACATGAATATGAAAAGGGAGGGCCCGGTTTGGGACTTGGAGAATTGGTGTAGTGGTTAACTTACCCTTTAGAATGTCTAAGGCCTCTTGACAACTCTTTGATAATATAAACTCAGAATCTTTTGCCAACAACCCAAACAAAGGAGAGGCCAACTTGCTGAAGTCCTTTATGAACCTTCAGTAGTATCTAGGTAATCCTAAGAAACTCCTGACATCTCTCTGCTTTTGTGCAGGGGGTCTCCTTTGGTTGATGTAGCAAAGCTTGTTAGTGACCCATTCATCTCCTTGATATACAAATTTGAGTTCGAGTAAAGAAGGGCACTTGTCCGTTGAGTGGTTTTCTTCACATACCGAGCAAATCTCAATGCAGCTCAATGGAAATTCGTTCCTAGGATGCCTCCTGGTGCATCTATGACAAAAGATGGCCAAGGCTCTCTCTACTTCCTATTGCTTCCTTCTGATGTTCATGATGTCCAATTGCAAGGCAAGGGTTTGCCGCATCTCACTTTTGAAATTTTCCAGCATATTTCCAATTTCACCCTTGATGGATGATTTGGAAGATGATGTACTGGCCATAGGTTGACTGCTCCTACCATTTTTCTTGGATGCCCTAGAATGGTTTCTAAAGATAGTCTTGATATCCTCATAGGGTAATCAGTACATATATCCTCCTGCTAACAAATTTAAGGTATCCAGAAGATCTTCCCTTACTGCTCTGAGCAGGACCAACTTTAGTGACTCACGGTCAAGTGTGCACCTAGCCCTTTTGTAACTGAGCTGGAACCTTTCTTCGTAGTCTTCTAAGTATTCATCCTGGCCTATGGTCATCCTGAAATCCTCTTCTTTAGTATCCTTTGACCTAGAGTAGTCCCTATATTTTTTGTTAAAAGCTTGTTGCATCTGAGCCCAAGTTGTGATGCTATCTCCAAGTAAACCCATGAACCAACGTAATGTTGCATCCTTGACGATAGATGGAAACAGTTTTAACTTTTGCTCATCATCTGTATAGTCATAGGTTCGACATATCACAACAAACTCAAATAGAAAAGTGTCAGGGTCCTCTGTGGTTAGGCCATGGAAATAAGGTAGAGAAGAGGGGCTTATATTCTTCATATTAGTGTCCCCATTGATTTCCATGATGGGGAAGGTACCCTCAATTCTCTCTCTATTCCCTCTGTCATTTCAGTTTTCTTCCATTGGTTCAGTAGGAATGGGTTCTTCCTCATCTTCTTCCCCTGTAGGTTTATATGTTAGGTTGTTCACCTAAAGGTTCTTCCAGTTCATAGTCACTAAAGAAGAGAGAAGGATGATTGTTGGATGTAGTGGGGGTATTTGGCAAGAATTTCCCTAAATTGTCCCTATTCCTACGAGGCATGAACGGAAATGTTTTTGGGTTGGTTTTTGGAATAATTTTTTTTTTATATATAAAGCTAGAAAATTCTGGAGAAATGAAGTTGTTGATTGAATGAAAACTACTGTCAAGAAAAACTACTTGCTGAATTGAAATTCTACTTGCAAAATGAAAAGGAAAGTAGATAATGTCAAATGAAAAAAAGGAAACTACTAGATTACTGTCGCAGAAATAAACTAATGGAAAAAAGTTGAAGACAGGAAGTAGAAGAAAAGAAGGAAGTAATCACATTCTACTCTGACACTTCCTCAACAACAGTGCCAAAAAGTGATGAGCGCCAATATTGCCGCAAGGATGCTGCAACTCCTAGGCTATCAGCTTTACTTATCAACCTGGGGTTCATACAAACTTGGAGGTGACAGTGCTATATGCACAAGTAAAAGTGAAAGTCCTGCTTGTGGTCAATTCTCATCTGGCGAGAGACCCCAGGGGTTCCAATCTATAGGTTTTAACCCCATACAAAAATTACCTACATACAAATTCTAAAACACAGAAAATAAAAAAATGCGAGAGCATAATGCATAAAACACATATACACAGAGATTTTCCCCTGGATCTCAAAACCGGGACTACTAGCTTGATTTTTCATTATGTTCCTTTCAATGTTATAATACATATTTATACATGCTGAAGCATCCAATACCATGGAACGAAAACCATCGCGTCCAAAAACATGTGTGAAAATCATGCACAAAACCATAGGTGGGTATACCTTCAACCCCTGGTGAGCCCCCCTCCCCCCCCCCCTGCTACACAATCTGTGCAATGGCCCCCCCTCTAACCCTCTGGTTAACTACATGGGCTAGTCATGGAAAGAATTTAACACAACCCAACATTCTCCCACTTCTTGTTTTCTTTCCACAGGGGGCCACAAGAGAGCTTAGTCATTTTTCTAGCCCTGAAATGCCCATTATCTCTCTACATTAAGAGAACTTCTCAGAGCTCATAGATTTTGTCAATGAATCTATAGTATTCTTCAAAGTGTCCACCTTTACTAGCAACACCTTTCTGTCTTCTATCATATCCCTCACAAAGTGATACTGAACATCAATGTTCTTTGTCTTTGAATGATATGCAGGGTTCTTTGCCAAGAAAATTGCACTTCGGCTATCACAGTCTATCCTTATAGCTTCCTGTACTAACCACATACTTGAACACAATCTCTGCAACCAAACTGCTTCCTTGCTTGCATGAGTGGCTGCCATGTATTTTTCCTCTGTAGTTGATATTGCCACTACAGATTGTTTCTTACTCATCCAACTGATTGCACCTCCAAATAGGTTAAACACATACCCACTTGTAGATCTTCTCTGATCCAAATCTCCAACCTAGTCTGTATCAACAAAGCCACGGATATCCAAAACTCTATCCAATCCTAGTCTTCCTTGGTATCACAAGCCATAATCACTAGTGCCATGTAAATACCTAAACCCCCTTCACTGTTGTCCGATGCTCCTTCCGTGGTTTTGACATAAACTTGATTAATACTCCCACTGCATGTGCAATGTCTAGTCTAGTACAGACCATTGCATTCATTATGCTACCGACTGCACTTGCATATGGAACATGGGACATCTCCCCTTCCTCTTCTTGTGTCTTGGGACACTGTTCAGCAGATAACCTCACACCTACAGGATTAGGAACCTTCACCGGTTTACTATCCTGCATATTAAACCTCTGCAATATTGTCTCGACATACTTCCTCTGGTTTAACCAGAGCTTCCTCTTTGCCCGATCTCTTTTAATTTCCATGCCCAAAATATAGTTTGCAGCACCGAAATCTTTCATGTCGAATTTGGAGGACAATTGGGTCTTCAAATCCTCGATAATTTCTGTCATTTCCAACAAGCAACATATCATCCACATATAAGACCAGATAAATAACACGGTCACCAATTAATTTAAAATACACACAGTGATCTGCTTTGCTTCTGGTGAAGCCAAGTACCCGTATAAATGTATCAAATTTCTGATACCACATCCTTGGTGACTGTTTTAACCCATATAGAGACCTCTTTAACCTGCATACCAGTTCTTTCTTACCCTTCACTGCAAAGCCTTCAGGTTTCTTCATGTAGATTTCCTCTTCCAAATCCCTGTGAAGAAATGCTATCTTCACATCCATATGTTCTACCTCAAAATCAAAAGCAGCAGCAACAGATAAAAGTATTCTAATAGAAGTTACCTTGGCAATAGGAGAAAAAATATCACCAAAATCAATTCTCGGCACCTAGGAATAACCTTTTGCTACCAACTGACCTTTGTATTTCTCCACCTTCCATTTTGCATTTGTCTTCTTGAACACCCATTTGCTGCCAATGGGTTTCCTTCCAGCCGGCAACTCCACCAGATCCCAAGCCTCATTTTTGTGCAAAGATGCCATTTCATCAACCATGGCCTCTTTCTAGAGTTTTCCATCCTCTGAATCTACTGCTTCCTTCATAGTTCTGGGATCATCATCAGTAATAGATAAGGCAAAGTTTGAATAGAAAGCAGATGGACTATACCTTTCTGGTTGCCTTCTTTCTTGAGCTGATCTTCTCACACCCGGAGTTTGTGGCTCTTCATCCTCTGATTCCTCCTCTTCTATAGAGTCTGATTCTTCCTCCTTTAGGTCAAACTCTATCTTCTCAGGTTCCTTTGGTTGGACTTCATGTTTAATAACATCTTTCACCTCTCTAAACACCACATCTCGGCTGTACACAACCTTTCTTGTGACTGGGTTCCAAAGCTTATAACCCTTTAAACCATCCTTATACCCAATAAAGATGCACTTTTCATATTTACTATCCAACTTGGTTCGTTTCTCCTTTGGAACATGTACATATGCATCACATCAAAATACCCTCAGATGTGAAAGAGAGGGTTTCTTACCAGTCCATACCTCTTGTGGAGTCTTATCCTCCAACGCTTATGAAGGTGACTTATTGACCAGGTAACATGTAGTATCCACCACCTCTGCCCAGAATTCCTATCCTAACCTGGTACCACTAAGAATGCTTCTTGCCCTTTCCATCAACATCTTATTCATTCTTTTTACAACTCCATTTTGTTGAGGTGTATATGGAGTAGTCTTCTATCATGCTATACCACACTTCTTACAGAATTCTTCAAATTCCTTGTTGCAAAACTCTCCACCATTATGTATCCTCAACACCTTCATATTCTTCTCTATCTCATTTTCCATGACAGCCTTAAATTCTTTAAACCTGTGAAAGGCTTCAGATTTATTCTTAAGGAAATATATCTATGTATTCCTTAAGAGGTCATCTATAAATGATACATAGTACATAGACTTACCTAGTGATGGAACCTTCACAAGTCCAAACACATCACTGTGTACAAGTTCTAATATATGTTTTTCCCTCTTAATACCAGAGGGGAAACTCACCTGATTCTGCTTCCCATATACACAATTTTCATAGAAATCAAAATCCAGAGAGCTATTACTCATACCTTCTACCATACCTTTACCATGAAGTATTTGAAGGCCCTTCTCTCCAATATGTCCAAGCCTTGGATGCCACAGCATGGTATTCTCTCCAAAGACAACTAGATTTTTTTCTCCACTTTCAGGAATGACAGAACTGTTGCACCCATCAACAAAAGTTCTACCTTGCAGCATGTACAGTGTTCCAATTCTAACTCCCTGCATCAATACCAATGCTCCCCGAACCATTTTGAATGTATCCTTCTCGAACACTGTTTTTACACCTGCATCATCTAGCTTGCTTACAAAAAACAGATTTTTGGCCAATGCAGGAATATGCAGAACACCCGAAAGTGTTCTAACCCTTCCACCATGCAACTTCAACTTTACTTTTCCACAAAAAATGATTCTAGCCTTCCTATCATCCCCTAAGTAGACATCACCAGCATTTTATTTCTCATACTCGTAGAACCACTCTCTATGGAGAGTGAAGTGAAATGATGCACCTGAGTCAATCAACCGTGCCTCATGATCTACATGTGCACTTGAAGAAGCCAAGTACACATCCACACCTTCACCTGAGGTGGTTTTCACCTCTGCAGAAGGAGCATCATTAGATCCCTTTCATTTATAAGGAGCTTTAGATTTACAGTCCCTTTTGTAGTGCCCTTCCTTTCCACATTTCCAGCGCACTACCTTTATAGGTTTTCTTGGAGATTTAGATCTTCCTCTAGATTTAGATCTCCCAGTTGATGAATTACTTTTGCTTCTATTCTAGGACCATCCTCGTACAGACAAGGCTTCACCATTCTGGCTCTCCATATTTTTCCATCTCATCTCCTCCTTTAGCAAGGATGAGACTATTTAATCAAACTGCAAGGCAGTTGCATTGCTACCTATTGCAATAACCAGACTATCCCACGAATCTAGTAGAGAACACAACAAAATGATGCACTTATCTTCATTTAAAATTTTAATATCAACAGATGCTAACTAAATTACCACAGTACTAAATGCGTTCAGATGCTCTATCACTGAATCTCCAGTTTTCATCCTTAGGTTATACAACTTTTTCTGCAAGAATAATTTTTTCACCAGAGACTTAGATTGGTACAAAGTCCCTAACTTATCCCACAAAGTGTTCGTCGTAGCTTCCCCTGATACATTTAGCAATACTGAGTCTGAGACACACAATTGTATTGTGCTCTTTGCCTTCCGATCCAACTTCTTCCATTCTTCATCAAACACTCTCGATGGTTTAGTACCCGGATCTACTGCGATCCACTGATCTTTATCCACCAACAGATCCTCCATCTTAGTTTCCACAACTCAAAACTCTAACCACTAAATTTCTGAATATCTATCTTTCCACTACTCGCCATCTTCTTTCACCACCAGAATCAATATCGCAGATCTCCCACTAAATAGGGTCTACCACACGCTCGAGTGAAACCTCTCAAGAACAAAGGTGTCCCCTTGAAGCCAAAACTGCTCTAATACCAAATGTAGGTTTTAGCCCCGTACAAAAATTACCTACATACGAATTCTAAAACAAAAAAAATAAAAAAATGCGAGAGCATAACACATAAAACACATATACACAGAGATTTTCCCTATATCCCAAAATCGGGACTAGCAGCTTGATTTTTCATTATGTTCCTTTCAATGTTATAATACATATTTATACATGTTGAAGCATCCAATACCATGGACTAAAAACCATCACGTCCAATACCATGGACTAAAAACTAGCTCGTCCAAAAACATGTGTGAAAATCATCCGCAAAACCATAGGTGGGTCTGCCCAACCTAACATAGGGTCCAAAACCAAAAATTTTCAGGGCGTTGCCTCGGGCTTCGTAAAGTGGGGTTACACGTATGACTCAAACCCCCTTTGACCCCCCCCCCCCCCCCCCCCCCTTGCTAACACAATTGGCGTAACGAAGGGGGGCTCCACCCCCCTCCAACCCCGTAGTTAACTATGTGGGCTAGTCATGGAAAGAATATAACACAACCCAACACAATCCAGACTTCTGTAGGGTCAGAAGAAGCTTGATTCATTGATGGAAGAAGAGAAAATCTATTCTAACTGTAGTAATGAAGAAAACAACATGTAATGCTAACTCACATCATAACCTAATGAACCATTTAAACAGCTATGCTAAGCAGATTTTCTAAATCAACACTAACCTAATGCTGCTATATAAGTTACAAAAATAAAGAGAATCAAACCATATTAAGGTGTAAGCAAGGAGACTAAACTAAATCTATTTTCAAGAGGAAGATAAATCGAAGATCAAAATTAGTGAAAGGAGGACGTAATGAAGCAGCAGTGCATGGGAACCATTAGATCAGTCAGATCAATGAAGAGGATTAATAGAAGATGAGGTGGAAGATGAGCGGCGGAGATGTTATCACAGGCGATTACTTGAATAGATGGACGAATAGGATTAATGGAGGAGGAGCGTCAAAGATCTTATCGCGGGAGATTAAGTGAATAGATGGATGGGTCAAATTAACGAAAGATGAACAACGAAGATCTTATGACGGGAGATTAAGTTAACAAATGGATAGACAAGATTGATGGAAGATGAGTGGTGGAGATCTTATCTCACGAAAAATGTGTGGAATGATGGAGCTAGTTTTCATAAGTGGTAAGCATTTTCTTACGTGGCCTCAAAGTTGTAAGTGCAATTCCTAAATTTTATGCGATTATCTTAATTGGGTGAAGCATAGCACGGGAAAACCACTTTTCTCAGGTGCTCTTGACTAGATATCGGTTGTGCAAGAATCCACCTAATATTGCGCGATAGCCATTGGATCATGTAGGATAGATTGACGGTGGAGATTTGGAGTGCACAAAGAATTGAGATGATGCGATGGCCATTGGATCAAGAGAGACAAATTGGTAGTGGAGATTTGGAGCACATAAAGTCAAGTGTTGAAATGAATTAGACGGTGAGTGGTTAGGTTTGTTGTGGACTGGATGGTAAGGAATCATGAATGAATTAAGTGCTAGAGGAAACAAGAGTATGTGTGAGATCGTATTATAGAAAGAGTGCGATGGAAAAAGAGGACAATGAAATGAACCAAGTACCTAATTGAGACAACAAACTTCATGCGAAAATTAAAGCTCAATGTTTTTGGGGTTTCTGGAGGGTCTCTTCATCAATTCATGCTCCCAAAGGGAGGAGGTGAGGCTGAGACACCTGCTGACAACCTTATGGTGATCTTTTTCTCCTGCTAACCTGCTAATTGAAAGAAGGCACAAATGGAAGCAAACTAAAACACAATTAATCTACTCTACACTACTGTAATGGAAATGCATCTACTTAAGCAAATGAAAAATTAAACCACGAATCTATGCTAGCATACAGGTACAATAAAGAGGATTCTCGGCTGCTAGGGTTGGGACCTAACCCAAGAGCTTTATCCTTCTAAGTTAACTCAGTGCTAGTTCAAAACAAAACTCATTCTTATTATCAAAACCATGGATTGCATCAAAAACTACCACAAGTCTTGCAACTCGAGAATAATGTAGAGTTTTACAATCAAAAAGTCGAATCCTACTGAGGTCCTAGGCATCTCTACTTATACATCTGAAGTCTCCAACAATTGCCTTAAAATTAGGGAGCCTCGGCTCCCAAACTTCAGATAAACTGGTGCTTTGACTTTCACTTGTTCGGCTGCCTTGTAGTCCTCATGATTTCGCTGTTTGCACTCCGAAATGATGGAGGAATATTTGAATGGAGGGGCAGTTTATGAGGAGGATTTACCTCCTATAATTCCTTTCACTTGTCCCATTCAGGTTTTGACCAAGGTCTTTGCCAAAATTCCTTTCCTTTATCCTTTATTCTAGCATTAATTGCACATTATACCACAAAGCAAAATATCCAACTCTAGCTCTTGTCATAAACAAAATATAATCAAAAGTATGCAATAAGTTGTGTGAATAGTTGGTTTGACTAGGATACAAGGTGAATTAAGGCCCATATAATTACCCAATGATGAGCTCATAACTATTGTAGTTCAGTAGGGCCTGATGTGTGCAACTACAGAAGTTGTGAATTGATGATGGACGAAACTCCCGCCTATAGGGTTCAAGCAGAAACGCCACCCCTTGACTAGAGCATAGGGATGGCATGAACAGGATTTTAGGGGCACAAAAAAGGCCAAGGAGGAGGACCTAGTAGAGGTTAGGAATAGCTAATCTACTACAATTTCAGAGGACCAAGACACTATGCCCATGAATCCACTAAACCTATGCGACCATTGTGCAGATATTGTACTCAGTTTGATCATGAGACAAAAGACTATCCTACGCTGATATCAAGGATATGCAACAAAGGGGCACTACCACCGCAATTGACTCAGAACCTGAAGATGATGAGGTCTTAGCCTTGCGAAGAGGATCTGAATGTAAATATAATGCTCTGAAGTGGAATTGCAATAGGGGATGATAAGGGGAAACATCTCGAAAATAATGCATGGGTCCGCAAAGCTCCAATGAAGGAGGTTGAATTTGATTTGGAACATGCACGTGAAACATTCATGGAAGAAAAGTAGAGCTTCACTAAGGCCTCCACCTCAAGGAGCAAGGATAAGCATGATCATGAATTGGACCCTTATATTCTTACAACCTTTCTAAAGACCTACATGAAGCTACTGCGCGATAGCAAGGCTGTGAAGGGATTACAAGAGCTTATAAATAGATGTGCCAGAAATTCTTTAGGTGAATCACGTGTGGTACAGAAGATTGGTAAGAATAAAAAAAAGGAAAATACGAGAAATGAGACTAACCGTACAAATAGGAGAGTATTAAATGGATTAGGTTATCTTGGATATGGGATTAGATGCGAATGTTCTACCAAAGCAAACTTGGGAGCAGATGGGAAGACCCATGCTGGAGTGGTCTCTGATCCAATTAAGGATGGGAAATCAACAGAAGGTCATCCCCATGGAAAGGTTGTAAGGAGTAATTGTCAATATTGAAGGCACGGGCATGTTGATTGACTTTGATGTAATAGAAATTGTGGATGACAACAACCCCTACCTTGCACTCCTTAGCATTTACTAGGCTACTGAAATGAATGGGGTGATCAACCTAAAGAAGTGAAATATGTTATTTGAGAAGAAATAGCTCTGCGTAATAGTACCCCTAGATATTGATGAAGGATCATGCTATACTGAACCAGTTTGTGATTATGAGAGTAATGACGATTTGGACTGCATATATAAGATAACACTGTGAGACCAAGATTGCATGAATCCAATAGCAGATGGAAGAATTACATGGGATCACAAGAGTTCCTACACCGCAGACTCTAATGAAGAATTAGATCGCTAGAATAATCGGATGCATGAAGTAACCACGCTAAGCTATAACATGATGACTTAGTCACTACGCTGTGTGTAGTCAGAGGTAGGAAATCTACCCACTTACGATGGTTTGAATGATGTAGATGTATTTCTTGATGAATTTGAGAGGGAAGTACCAGAGGAGTAGCGCTTCTAGGTTTTGGACTACGCACTGCGCCCTATGCCCGTAAGATGGTGGGGTACACACAAGGGTAGCTTTGATGATTTCCACAAGTATGGACGATGATGAGAACACGCTTTGGGAAACTAAAGGTATGAATGACAAACAAATATGATAGGAAGGATGATCCGTGCACACACTTGGATAAATTAGCTTAGGCTTATGAAGCGAAGCCCCAAATGGAATCGGTGCACTTGTTTTGTCATACCTTGGATGTCATCCCGATGAACTAGTACTTGGAAATAGTGCTTCACCATGGTACAGGGGAATGGAATATTCTACACGAAGGATTCATAATGACATTCAAATTTTAAGATGGGTTTAATTTTATTAACGAAGCATGACAAGAAGTGAAAGTAGAAATCTTTAGGATACCGCAGGATCCTTCGGACGTGATTCAACCCGATTAGACTACTCAGCTGAGACACACACTGGAATGCTATAACGTGACTGCTAAATAAGAATATGAGGATCCGTGAAAGATTAACATCCCTGAAATAGAGGGTAACCACGAGGCTGAGGAACCACGGATTGAGAATCCTGATATAACCGTGCCACTAAAAACGAAATAGGTAAATATTAGTATGGAGGCAGAGCCCAAATTTGCAAAGATTGAAGATTACTGGTATGATGCGATGGTGGATAAGATTGTTGAATTGCTTCGTGAATGCTAGGATTTGTTCCCTACAAGTTTATGGAGCTAAAACAGATAATAGGATCCCTGGGCATTATGAATATCACATTAAAACCCGATGTGAAGCCAATTAAGCGAAGACCTTACCACCTCAATCCGAAGTATAAGGAGAAGGTCCACTTAGATCTAGATAAGATGCTTATGGCATGCATCATTGAGCCTATAGAAGAATTTGATTGGGTAAGCCCAATGGTGGTATAGGAAAAGAAGCAAAAAGATGAAATAAGGATATGCATAGATCTCAAGAAGTTGAATGACGCTTACGTACATGATCCTTTCCCAACTCTGTTCACTGATGAGGTATTGGATAATGTAGGTGGCTAGGAAGTGTACTCCTTCATTGATGGGTTCTCTAGGTACCATCAAATCAAAATCATGCTAGAGGAAAGAAGAAATACGACCTTTGCGACTGATTGGGGATGTTTCCAATACACTGTGATGCCTTTCGGATTGAAGAATGCACCTGTGATTTTTTCGAGTGTATTCATTACTGCATTCAAGGAAATTATTCTTGTGTTTTTGGAGGTGTACTTTGATGACTGGACTATGTTTGGGCTAGTGAAATGCCATGTCGCAAGTCTGCGCCTGAACCTAAATACTTGTCAAAGGTACCAAATTGTGCTCAATTTGAAGAAATGTCTATTTTGTGTTCCTTTTGGGACTCTTCTGGGTCATCTGGTTTGTAGGTAGGGACTAATGGTGGATCCCATGAAGATCATGGTGATACTTAACTTGGAAGTGCAGAGGAGTGTGAAATAACTACATGGAACCTTAGGACATAATGGGTATTATAAGAAGTTTATTAAGGGCTATGCCCAGATCACCGCACCTATGGAGAAGTTGTTGAAAAAGGATGTCATGTTCTGTTGGAAGGAGGACTATAAGAAAATCTTGGACGTATTGAAATAAAAGATGGTCATTGCGCGAATTTTAGTTTTCGTAGATTGGAAGAAGGAGCTTCATGTACATGTTGATGTGTCATGTATAGCCCTAGGAGTAGTAATAACATAGGCTAGTGCAGGAGAATTGGACAATCCTATAACATTCACAAGCAAGAAGTTATCCAAGGCCAAGCAGAGTTATTCCACCACCAAGTGGGAAGAGTTAGCCATGGTATATGTGCTATAGATGTTTGGACACTATTTGCTGGGCGGACATTTTAAGATCTATACGGATCATTCCGCATTGAAATACCTGGTCAATAAGCTTGTGTTGGGGGGGGGGGGGGAACCTGCATGTGGTTGTTATTGTTCCAGGAGTATGATTTTAAAGTTATTGTGAAGCCTAGATGACTGAACATGGGACCAGACCATCTATCGCGCATTGAAAGAGGGGAAGAGCCCACTGATTTGGAGGAGGGATTACTTGACATGCAACTATTTGTTGTGCGCATCACAAATGATCACTTTGAAGAAATCATAAACTTCCTAATGACAGGAACTGCCCCGGAAGGTTACACCATCCAGTAGAAAAATGAGTTAGTGGTGCATGCGGCAGAATTTTCTGTCATTGTGGGGCATCTATACAAAATGGGGTTTGATGAAATATTGTGATGACATGTACCAGATTTTAAAGGAACAGTATCGTCGTAGACACTGGGGGTGCCGCAGGAGGTCATTATGCAGGAAGAGTGACTGCGCAGAAGAATCTATGTGTAATGTTGTGGGGGCCAACCCTCCATCAAGATTCAAAAGCTTACTGCAAGGCGTGTGATGTGTTTCAAACGATAGACAAGCCATTGTGGAGGGATGAGATGCCTCTAAATCCGTAGATGACGTTACAACCCTTTGAGAAATGGGAGATAGATTTTGTGGGACCCATTTAGCCCCAAGGGAAGCGGACGGGAGTAGGGTACATTATCACTGTGACTAAGTATTTAACTCAATGGGTGGAGGCATAGCCTGTGAAGGATTGCATAGGTACGAATACTACGAAGTTCCACTTTGAGTATGTACTAATATGATTTGGGTGTCCAAAGATTTTAATGAGTGATCGCGGTACTCATTTTCTAAATGAGATGATTAATGTGCTAATGGAGGAATTTCAAGTATATCACCAGAAAAACACGCCTTATCACCCACAAACAATGGGATGGTGGAAGCATTCAATAAGGTGTTGGAGAATGTGCTAACCAAGGTTTGCAGTGCTCAGGAAAGTGATTGGGACCTATGCATACCCGCAGTACTATGGGCTTATCGGACAACATGAATAAGTTGACTGGAAAAACACCCTTTGGGCTTGTATATGGTGTTGAAGTAGTGATGCCCATGGAATAAATTATGCCTAGTTTGCACATAGCAGCACTCATGGGTATGACGAACTGCAGAGCCCTAGAAGAGAGGCTCGCACAGCTGGTTGAGCTTAAGGAAAAGAGATTTCTAGTTGGATTTCATCAATAGGTCCAGAAGTAGCGCGAGAAAGCATGGTATGATTGACATATTAAGCTGCATACCTTTAAGGTAAATGATATGGATTTTTTATATGCCAGTAAGTTTGATAAATTTCTAGGGAAGTTCAGAATGCACTGGTTATATCTTTATGTCATTAAGGAGATTACCATTGGTGGAGCAGTTCAGTTGGTTAAATTGAATGGAGATCCCTTCCCAGGAAAGGTGAATGGGATCCGATTGAACCATACACTAGTAGTCCGGCCATGTGACTATATGAGGGTAGCATAGTCTTAGCGCTCTAGGTAGCTGAAAGGAGGTGTGGGACTATAAACTACACTACCCAAGTTGGGGAGCTAAACGATTGCAGGATTGTGCAACGCAAGGGAGTGTCATAGGGTTTACGACAATGCAAAAGGAGCTGCACTACTTAGGGGGACATCACGCAAGTCTGTCGGGAGGTGATCGTTAAAGTAAATGTTCATGATTTGACAGTAGAAATGCGGACAAATAGAGCAGGTGGATGGAATTTAAGATGAGCTTTATGGGTAAGATCCTTGGAAATCTGCCACCAATCCGACATTAATGAAGTGAATGGGTGGGGGGAACGGTCAAATTTTAATTCAAAATGCCATATAAATTAATGGTAGCTACCCAACGAAAAACACTCGCTATTTTGAGAATTGAGTTGTTGAGCTCTCAGGCACACATGAGCCAAGAATTCTTCAAAGCTCTGATAGTGAGTTCGGTTTTTGATCAATTACCAGAGACGACAGAAGAACTCTTTAATAGCATCATGTCGACACTTGTAGAATCTATGAACACTGAAGCAGTGACAACCTAGGAGGCTGTGCTAGAGGTTGTTAGGGAGGCAGAAGAAGTTTCCCCGAAGGTTGTAGAAGTATTAGTAGAAGTTCCCAAATCACCACAGACACCTAGACTAAAGCCGACCCGAACCAAGGAGAGTGCATAAGATAAAAAGGTCAAGCAGCCTACAATACTGGTGCACACATCATAGAGAGGAAACCCACCAAAGGACAAGCCCACCGCACAGGAAAAGGGTAAATGCATTAACCTAGAATTGGAGGACGAAGAAATTGAATACACCCCAATGGATGTTGAGGACATGGGGTTAGACATGGAGGAAGTTGAAGTCCACGGTGCTGACCCTATCGCTCAGTTGCCTGAGTGCGTCCCTCCACACATGGGAAAGACTAAGGTGCTAATTTAAATTGATGAGAGCAAGGTCCCCTTACAAACCCCTCTGCTGCCAAATGAGATTGTCTTTGAAGCACCATGTTGGGGACAGGTTCCTTTATTAAAGCTCGAAGACTAGGACTTAGTTGACCATGAGAAGTTCCCACACTTTGTGACTGAGCAACTAATGCACTGCATTATTGAGACAACCACTGGGATGACCGCATTGGAACTGAGGAAGTGGCTTAGGGGATTAGACAAGGCAGGTCTGCTCAACTTGCTATGGGTGCCGTAGTACAACCGCACCCCCATTACAATGTTGGTCATCAAGAAACTACTATGCTTGTTGCATGATGGGTGTCTATGGCTGGAAGAGACAATACCCATCACCAACAGATTGATCCATAGGATCATGTGACTACCCTACACAGGTGAAACTCTGGCCATGATGTTTGGTGGAAACGGTGGTGAGAAGGCCCTTGCAGAGGCGAAGAAGAAAAAATTTAAGCTTGTGAAGAAGCCATGGGGCTATGCCATCTCAAGTATCTATGACCCTATAGTCAAAGTGACCACACAGATCTTGGTAGAAAAGGTGATGAGGAAGTGTCACGCAAATGAGGTGTCGACACTTGTTGTCACCGTAGTAGCCCAATGCGCCGAAGGAGTCTAGCTCAATTGGGCACACTATCTCTATGGTGAGTTCCTTGAGAACTGCCATGAGGCACAAGAGATTAGCAAGACTTTACACTACGCATGGATATTGCTGTCTATTGTGTCAGTACCATGCGAGCTTTTGGAAGATATTAAGTTCCCCTCAGTCATGCTCGACCTACTAGAAGCCACTAAGTATGCTTCCCTGTGGGTGACCAAGGATGCGTAGCGCATCAAAGATAGCAAGATCTTATAGATAGCAATGGAGATGAACATCTGCATGACCAAACTGCAGTTGTCACCTACTATGTTTGCCAACTTGTAGGGGTACGCGGAGTTTAAGGCATATTTCACCATGTGTCTATCAGGGTGCAGAACGACCCCGCGTAAACTTGGTATGACTTGCATTACTTGGCAACGGATGATGTAATCGATGCAGTGCTTAATCATTGGCTGGCATAGTGGCGCAATACATTAGGCTTAGCGGTGGGGGCAAGCAATTCCACCGCGCAGTGCAATAAGGACGAGGCCAAGCTCGAGATGGCATAGTTGGAAGAGAAGAATATGAAGGAGGCTGCTAACAAGGCCCAGGTAGAGCATGATGTCACCTACCAAATAGGTGGACCAGAGTGGGGCTCTGATAAAGGCGTGAGGTCGCCTTTACCTGAAACGGAGGAGGAAAGAGATGAGAAAATTGAGTAGGAGGGCATGGACCCATAGGAGACATCTGCCCACATCAAAATTCCAAGAGAGTAAGAGAAAGGAGGGTGAAGAAAGAAATCCAAGGCCACTAAGATATCAATTCACCCAATCACCCTCACAAAGTTTGATTTGCATGACATTGGAGACATGGTGCAGGATGTCACCGTGAAGGCACTACAACAGTTTGAATAGTAGCAACAACTACTATTGGGAGCCATCTAGATAGGTTTACAGGAGCTGCAGACCCATGCATTATAGGATGGCTTAGTGTCCATCAGCCTCACGGTCGGTACTTCAGAAGCTGTCGAAGTGCTATGTGTAAAGGCCTCCAATGCGACAGAAGCTGATAGGCCTACTGTCAGTGCCCTCAAGGGAGTGGGGTTGAATCTGGCAGTGCTCCCTGGCAAGGCACTCTACCTATTGTAGGATGGAGTGATCATGTAGCTGAGGGCCCGTGAACACTATGCTCTACAAGTGATCAGCGAGCAGAGCATTAGCAATGAGTAGATGGTCATACAACGAGACTCTTCCATCGCCATCATGACCAAGGTAACCAACCAAAACAAGTGTATAATTCAGGTCATGGAGGAGGCATGCCAAATGGTCCCGGAGTTGGCCATTCTTGAGGAAGAACCAGTCAAGGTACGCATTCGCAAGCTTGCTATAGGGGTGTGCGACGCTCGCACAGAGATGGCTAGGATTCAGCTAGAGCTGAACTTATAGATTATAGAATTATAGTTGAAGGCCCAGCCTTCAACTCCACTAGAAGTAAAGGAGCAGTGTGCAACTATTGTCATAGAGGCAATAATGGTGGTTGACAGTGCCATAGTAGACTGCACACAAATTTTTGAACAATCGTCTGAGGTCTTGACAAGCCTGTAAGAGGACCCTAATGTACAACAGTTGGAGATAAAAGAGTGAGAACTACAATAGCACTATGACGAGGTAAAAGGCACAACCCAAACCATTGCACTCACGCAGAGACTGGAAAAGCTGCAGGAGGCCAAGAAATTGAAGGAATAGGTAGATGCATCACAACACAAGGAGGCAGTGTTAAAGGTGCGAATGAAGCCCTCGCTGGATGAGGCTTACGTAATCACAACGCCTATTGAAGGAAAGCTTGCAAATCTACAAGAAACTCAGTAGAAGCTTCAGGCCAACAATTTAGGAGCAGTGACTGAGTAGATGATTGAAGAAGTGAAGCAGGCAGCTACATAGTGCACTGCCAAGGTTGTGGTCATACAAGTTGAGCTAGGAGGTCTTCGAGCAAACATCTCTGCACCCATTGAGTGACTCAAGGGTGAGTCATGATGTTTGTGTTGGGGGCCTATTGGGAATGAGATCCCCCAAGGATAGTTTTATTTTAATTTTGTAATATAGTGTTGGCTTGTTGGGGCTTGACACAAGTTCAGAAGTGATTTAGCCAAACAAATCCCGAAACTACTGGCCCTTTCAGCAACAATCCACGGAGCGCAGCCTGAGGTCTCATCTGGGGTAGTATGGGAGGGTGTTGGAACAAGGTTTCCATACCCTAGGGATGTCTTAAAGGGTTCTAGGGGGTTCATGCACTGATCCTGCATGCTTGCGTAGCTGTCTGACCTTTGCATAACTCTGGTATAGAGCACGAAGAGGCATTATCTAGATCCTTTACCCGTACTGTGTTATTATTATAGATCTGAATTAATTTTGTGGGCCCCTTATTCTTTATCAATTATTCAACATTCATAATAAGTGCACAAAATCATAAACGGTAAAGAGATACATAAAAGATAACAAAAGTATAAACACACAGATCTACGAGCAAATCCATAATTTCAAAATTGACTTATCCTTCATTAAACCTCTGTTCTGTTACAATCCCAACTCCCTCCTACGCACTCAGTTGCAGGGGTCCACTCACATAGCTATGGACTCTACCAGGCCTCTGCGCACATAGCTACAGAGCCTCTTCTTACTACTACAACCCAAGACTCAGACTTACAGACTCAAAGTGAAAAACCCATAATACTTAAGATATAGACTAAAACTGACTTCTACTCTTAGAGCCTCGCTCTATTTATACATTCCCATGGTCCACGGACCATGGGTAGGATGACACATTCTACATTAAATTACAATATTTTAGGGTGGACAACCCTAGACACTTGCACTTTGCGCCCATATTTTGTAGGGTCTTTACATTATATTGACCCAAACTCGGCTTTAAGCCCCACAAATGAACTATGGGGGGATCGACTACCCAACAGGCCCCCAACATACTCATCATGACTCGTCCCAAGTCACTCGGATGGTGCATTGATCTTTGCTCAGAGTCCATCCAGTTGTGCCTATGTGTCGTGAAGGTCCGCAACTCCCCATGCTGCCGTTGTCTGGATTTTCTGCCTTTCTGCTTCGGAATCATCTACATCTGACTTGATTCTCTACTGTGAGGTCAGCTTCTAGTACCTGTGTTTATAGTCCTGCACCTTTGTCTGACTCCTCAGGTCACAACGACTGTACTTTGATCAGTTAGTCAGACAGTCGACCCACCCATGTAGGGCTTCAGGCGACTGCCATTTATTTTTCCTGGGAAGGGCTCTCCATTAAGTTTGACTAGCTGGACTTCGCCTCCGTCTATGACCTCCTTTACCACATATGGTCCTAACCAATGCATTTTGAATTTTCTAGGAAATTTTTAGAACTTGCTGTAAAACAACAACACTAAATCGTTTACCTTGAATGTGTTCAACTTGATATGGTGATCATGCCAAGCTTTCTCACGTTGTTTCTATACCTGCTGATGGAATCCCACCAGAAACTGTTCTTCCTCAAGTTCTTCCAATTGCGCGAGGCTCTCTTCCATGGCTTTGCAGTCTACCATGCATGTCATCGCTGCTATCCGCAAACTGGGTAGAATGTATTCCGTTGGCATAACTACATCCATGCCATAGACTAACTTGAAAGGTGTCTGACCCATCAATTTCTTGCACATGGTTCTGTATGCCCCATAATATGGTAGGTATGCGGAAGTCCCAGTCGTTTCATTGCCCGTTACATACTTTGGTCAATGGACTCTCCAAAATCTTGTTGAATGCTTCTACTATCCGATTAGCTTGCAGATGGTATGGCGTACTTTACTGAAGATACGCCTGGAACTCCTCAGTCAGTACACTGATATTTTCATTGAGGAAGTGCATCCTGTGATCACTCATTAAAATTTTCAGGCATCCAAACTGTGTCAACACATTGTCGAATAAAATTTTGTAGCTGTGACGGCCCTACAGTGCTTAACTAGTTGTGCTTCCACCCATCTGGTTAGGTACTCCATTGTGGTGATGATGTAACGCACACCCATATTCCCCTGAGGTTTGATTGGTCCCACAAAGTCTATTGCCCATTTTTCGAATGGCTACAATGTCATATGTGGATTGAGTGACATCTCATCCCTTCGTGATGGTTTCCCAGTTCTTTGAAATACGTTGTAGGCCCAACAGTACGGTTTTGAATCCTGATGTAGGGTTGGCCACCATAGCCCAGTGTGAAGAATCTTCTATGCTATTGGCCGTCATGCATAGTGTCCTCCTATGGTCCCCCCATATGCTTCTGTGAGGATCTGTCCTCATTCAAATTTAGGTACATATCTTCATAATATCTCATTGTTTCCCATTTTGTAGAGGTGCCCTACAATGATAGAAAAGTCTGCCTCGCATACCACCAATTCCTTCTTCTATCGTACTGATATTCTCACAGTGTAGTCCCTGTAGTTAAGAAATGTATAATGTCTTTGAAGTGGTTGTTCATGACACACACTGCATAGAGTTGTGCATCAGGGAGTCCTTCTTTCAAATTTGTTGGTTCCTCGCCAGTCTCAATCCCTGGTAGGTGATCTAGTCCTTCATTTTGGCGTCCTGGCTTTACGATGACCTCGAATTCATATTCCTGAAATAGTAACAGCCATCTGCATATGTGCCCCCCCAACACAGGCTTGTTCACCAAATATTTCGACGTGGAATGATCGGTATACATCTTGAAGTGCCCACCAAGTAGATAGTGGTGGTATTTTTGGAGTGCATATACCATCACCAATCCTTCGTGCTCAGTAGTAAAATAGTTCTTTTCGGCTTTGGATAGCTGCCAACTTGAGAATGTGATTGGTTGATCCACGCCTTCTTGCGTAAGTACAATGCCCAACACGATACATGATGCATCAACATGTACATGAAATTCGACGTCCCATATTGGGAAGACCAAAATTGTAGTAGATTCCATTTTTTCCTTGAGCACATCCAAACTTTTCTTACAATCATCGTCCTTTTCAACAATTGTTCCATTGGTGTCGTGATTTATGCATATCTCTTAATAAAATTTCGATAGTAACCAGTGTGCCTCAACGTGGCATGTAGTTTTTTGACACTTTGTTGTGCTTCCAGGTTGAGAATAATGGCAATCTTCACAGGGTCCACCATCATGCCTTATTTGTAGACCACATAGTTGAGTAGATTTCCAAATGGGATGAGGAAGGTGCACTTCTTAAGATTCATCCCAATCTGGTGTCGTCGGCAAGTATCCAACATCAACTGTAAGCTCTCTATATGGTTTTTAACTAACCCAAATACATTCCAATCATCAAGATAGACCTCCAAAAACTTGTGAATGTATTCCTTGAACGTGGCCACCACTACATGCGAAAATATCGCATGCACGTTCTTCAATCCAAAGGGCATAAAAATGTATTGAAAATAACCCCATTCAGTTGTGAAGGTTGTCTTTCTCCTATCTTTTGGCATGATCTTGATCTGATGGTACCCTGAGAAACCATCTGCAAATGAGTAAGCTTCCTGTATACCAACATTCTCCAATACTTCATCTGTAAACGGTGTTGGGAATGGATCGTGAACACAGGCGTCATTAAGCTTCCGAAGGTCCATGTGGATTTGAATTTTGGCCTTCTATTTTTTCTCTTGAATACCATAGGACTCACCCAGTCAGATTCTTCCACTGGTTCAATAATTCATGTTGCAAGCACTTTGTCCAACTCTTTGCGAACCTTTCCTTTATAATTCAGATTGAAATGGTAAGGTCACTACTTAACTAGATTCACGTCTAGTTTTAGAGTAATATTCATCATCCCTAAGTTGCCAATGATCCCCTTTAAATCTGTGATTTTTTTTTAGAACAAATATTGATATTCGCAGAGTAACTCAGCGACCTTATCCATCGTAGCATCGTCCCAATAGTCCCCAAGCATCGGATACCTCGGCTCTGCATCTGTACCAAGGCTTACCTATTTTGTTTTCAGTTGTGCAGTGATCTTGGGGTCCTCAATTGATGGTCCTTGAACATCATGACTCCCTTTAGTTTCTAGAATATTAATATTTCAGGGGTCATCATCATCCTCCTCTATTTGTACATTATAACATTCTAGGGCACAGCTTTACTAGGTTACCCATATTGGTTGAACTACTTCCTGTGGTTCTTGTGGTATTTTTAAGATGGCGACTTTCACGACTTGCAGCGCGTCGTTAACAGTATCTTACCGTGGGTCTTCAAACGTGAATGTTAACAAAAATCCCTACATCCCATTCACCCTTACCATGTCAGATTTCTGTCTTGGTATACCATGTTACACTAAAATTTGTCACCATGACTATCTACAGTTAGTATGGCTCCATCAACAGTCATACTATCCTCCTTGTCAAGCCTTATACCTCTGCTCTCCATGTCAAACTTCAAGAAAGAGAGAAAGTCATTAAAAAACATGTTTATCTCTGGGTAAGCAGGTTCTCTCTACCTTGCCTGCGTGTACGCATCCCAAGCTCATTGTACCTGCGTACTTGTACGCTTTGTAAGTCAAGGGATGGGTGCGTACTCCTGTAAAGGTCAAAAGGCGCGAGTTTCATCTTAAAAAAGTTACTTGTGGGCATTTCTAGAGCATTCTAGAAGATTGTTTGACGTGTATTGAGCGCCTCCAAATGGTTCATGCATCTCTATGAAAGAGGAACTTATCCCATCAAGAGAGGAGCTACCCCATCCAAAAGAGGGAGTATCCCATTGATGTTGGACCTGAATAACTTCCTCTAGAACACTATAAATACAGGCATTGGGCCAGAGGAGGGGAGGTTGAAAGCTGAACATTCCAAAGGGTAGATGCTGCTGGAATTAGGACTTCCTTGTAGAAGCTTGTGAGGAGAGATTACCATCCTTTCTTGTTTCATTTGGAAGTGGGTGAGCTTGTCAAAGTAGAGGAAAACTCTTGCTGGACCCCGGGAGGAACTTGCACAACACCAAGGCTCAGGTTGTAATGGTTTCTTTTGTTTCCTTAATACAAATAAGTCCATTCTTCTCAATGATTTGTTGTTAATGAGTTGTTTCATATACTCCTTGGTCTATATGTTGAATATGTTTTATTTCATGAGATATTCAGGTGCTATGTAATCGTTTGATTGTTAGTGAATGCAGGTTTCGAAGTGAACGAGGAGCTCATCCGGATCGACGAGGCTGGACTACTACAACAGCGTTGGACTACAGGTAGGATCTAAAACACTTGATTTCTCGTGTGACAAATGCATGTTTAGAGAAGGATTGCTCTTAATTGTCTTGTTTGTCACTAGAAAGTCTTAG